>CM068363.1:29248478-29383478 GCA_034769755.1 Odontamblyopus lacepedii
GCACCCACATATCCCTCGCCGGTTTCATTAGTTTACTCCTTATAAGCAAAATAATTAAGTTTTTATCACTTTTTCTGCCTTAGTTCGCTATTAAAGGTTATTAAAAGCTCGTTTAAATTTTTCCTCTTATTAGCGCTTCAAAGATTGCACATTTAATCCCCAATACATGTCTAAAAGTGTCTTAATTTGAATCTTTCTCTGTTTTTATCTCTGCTCTGCTCTTACTGCATAGGAAAATTAGCAGTTTGAAACCACTTTTGTCCACTGTTAGCATGCTAGTTGGCGACAATACTTGGCTCTGGCTTCTGAAAGTTCTAAGACACATTTACAAACTCATCATGTTGAGTAATTAAGAAAGCAAGGGTTGCGTTTGTGCTTGCGAAATACTTTGTCTGTACAGAATATTTGTCTTGCCGTCCATTTGAAATTACATAATCGTATTTGCCGTTCTATTTACGAGGATTTATAATATTGCCTTTGTGCGTCATACAGAAAACTCTCAACGCGCTTTTGCTTTTATGTGGATGTCTTTCGGTCTCCTCCCTTCACATCATCTTTGTTGAAAGCATTAGCCGGGGTGAAACCTATCTTTAATTGTAGGCTTTGTGCAAATTAAATCTCACTCAAGAAATAATGGCAGAGGGATTAGGCCGGGCCCCAGGGTCAAGACCGGCTATTCATGCAACCATTGACCGGCCCTCTGCACTCCACTCCGAATCCCATTTCATTTAATGACGTTGGCGATTGCGAGCACATGTCCGGAGAGTGTGTGTGTGCATGTTTCAAGGAGGATTGTCCAAAGTGTGTACGGGTGATGGCTTTTTCAGAAATGATGCTGTTAAAACTAGGCTTGGTGCTGAGGAATGTAGCTTGAGGAAATCTGATCTTTTGATTTTCTTTGGTAAAATAAAGAGTTCACGTTACACTATTTTCTGATCTGTGTTATGTTTGGGTTTATTTAGTAAAATGGGACCATGCACATTATTCAACATGTGTTAGAACAGCTTTTAAATGTGCCAGAGTTTGCCGTGCAGGGTCATTTTCACCTGTAATCCGATTGGCAGGTGGATGGCAAGACAAAAACAGGACATGGTCACAATAACATTTATTCAGTTACAGGTGAATAAACAATGTAAAAGGTCGCTGTTACCTTTAAAACTACTGCTTCATGACATCACAAGGTGGAACAGAGCATCTTGAGCTTGGGAGATGTAGAAAAACAGCAGGTCAACACGGTTTAAAGCTCATAAGAGTTAATTTTGTGTTATATAGGATCTTCAATTGAATATTGCAACAAAATTCTACATATTTATTCCAATTCTTCCCCTAATTTTACTATTTTTTTTGTCTAATTTGTAATTGGTGAAGTTACACTGAGTGACCCTTTGATTAACTGATGTATTGTGTCATAATTTGCATCAGGCTAAATCAAAACTCAGTTAAATTCCCTCTGAATTAAAGATACCATACAATCAAATTCACTCCTGGAGAAACAATGCGGGTCTTCTGTACGTGTTTGCAAAATCCATCAAACGCTGGAGTATCGATTTGAAGGTGCAGGCTTTGTAGGATTGTAATCTGAAAACAATTAAAGGGTTAAAGATCCTCAACTACAACACGGTACAGTACAACAAGGCGTAGAGATTATTTCGTGCTATAGTGTTGGCGAATAGAACATCAGGTCAGGGAGCCAAGGCACAGCCTGTTGTGTCCATTCTATTTTTATACAGGTACATAAAAAAATCACAAAAAAGTCAAATATTTTTTGTCAGTGACCAAAATTGAACTTTTTCATGATATTCTTTGAGATGTGTAGTGCTTAACAAATTTATTAGACCACCAGTATACCCAAAACTTGATTCAAATTAACATTTTCATTGTTATTCGTTAAGAAAATAACCAATTGGAATAACAAAATAGTCCTTGCTGACAAATAATAACCAAAAATGTGAATATTTTGTGTGAGCACCTTTGGCACAGATAACAGCTGCATTCTTGCTGGTGTTGCTTTTATGTAGTTTTGCAATGTTTCTTTTGTTATTGAGTTCCAAATAGTTTCTCGCTGTTCCCAGAGACTTGATTTGGATGAGACTTTGGTGTTTGAAAATTTATGGATAGATAAAAGATATAGCTGGAGATAGAAAGATGTCATATTTATAAAAAAGATCTTGCATATACTCGCAGATTAACCATTATAGAACCATAATATTTTGGTAAGAAATACTGTTAAATTATGTATAGCAGCAGTGGCAAACACCTTATACTGGGTGGTGGTCTAATATATTTGTTAAGCACTGTACCTTTAGAAATTTTTAGATTTGGCATGATCTTAACACAAATGTCAAATGTTGTCATATGCACTGCTCACAGTACATGCATGGTTTCAATGGGACAGTTTTTGAATGAACTAAGTACCTTCATGTTAAATCCAAAACCCAACAACAAAAAAACAGTAGGCAAGCCAGATCATGAAATAAATTACATGAGAAAGCTTTCAGCGCATGCAGATTAACTTCCGAATATGTAATTTAATCATATCTTCCTCTTTTTCTTCTCTCTTCCAGATTATCACCTGCCTGGGAAATGATGGAATCCACGCCGTCATGAGCCCCCATGGTCCGTGAAGGAGAGGAGTCCAAAACAATGATCGCATTTTACCCTTCGTCAGACAGTAGTGCTTTCTGACACTGGTTTCTTCAATTCTCCAACTATTTTCCAACCACGTTTCTGGCTTCTGTATAACCTTCGTGGAATATTACTACATTGGATTGGAGCGAGATACTATTGCCGCTATTGGATTTTTGGAGGAAACTGCAAATTGTACCTAATTCTTTTTTTCCTCCCGAGGGCACCAACTGATGGAGAGACAGAGGAGGGAGTCTGGATAAGAATTGCAACTACTCTGAAAGCGGAATACACTGCTGATTTGTTCACTTTTACGCGGGGTACTTTGAAATCTACCAGTCTTTTTGCAAATAGTGTGTCACATCAAGTTCTCTAGCAAGTAGTAACAACGCAGCCACGATGACGAGGTTAAGATTGGAGCCATTTTGGATTCTGTGCATGCTCCTCACCACGGTAAAGATGTTGGAATTTGGCGGAGCTCCCGGCCAGTGGGCTCGCTACGCCCGCTGGGAGGCAGGTTCGGTCGGTGAGCTGAGCTTTAGCCTCAAAACCAACGTCAGCAAAGCCCTGGTGCTCTACCTCGACGACGGAGGCAACTGCGACTTCCTGGAGTTGCTTATCGCTAACGGGCGCCTCCAACTCCGCTTCGCCATCCACTGCGCCGAACCCGCTACGCTGCACATGGAGACGAGCGTGAACGACGACCGCTGGCATATGGTTCTGCTCACCCGGAATTTCAGGGAGACTCTTTTGATGGTCGATGGCGAGACGAAGGTGGCGGAGGTGAAATCGAAGAGGAAGGAGATGGCGGTGGTTAGCGATTTGTTCGTGGGGGGGATCCCGCCCGACGTACGCCTGTCCGCCCTCACTTCCAGCACCGTGAAGTACGAGCCTCCGTTCCTGGGCCTCATATCCAACCTGAAAGTGGGGGAGATACCGCCGACTTTACTCAACAGCCAAGGAATTCAGAGCGACCTGGAATATCTTTGCACCAAACAGAACCCGTGCTTTAACGGAGGATTTTGCTCGATCCAGTACGGGGAGGTTCACTGCGACTGCACCCACACGAGATTCAAGGGGAAGTACTGCAAAGAAGGTAAGGGCTGATTTTTCCAGTGTTTGTGTAGCTTTTTGAGTTTACTGAATAACCTTTTGCTTTTATTTTTTTGCTAGTGTGACAATGTGATTCATTTGTTTGCAAATTTTAGTTAGTGTGGCTTTACCCTTGTTGTTGTAACACTGATAAGCCCAAGTTGTGTCTGCTGCTCTAGAAGTTTTGGCTGTTGTCACTGAGGCTAAGGTAATGTGTTTAAATGTTGGGCCCGACCGATATATCGTTGGCCAATATTATCAGCCGATATTGGCACTTGGAGACCTATTGGACTAAATCTTGCTGATATGGGCCGATAGTCCACATGGGCAGGTTATACATTGTTTTGAAGCTCAGACTCTCTATATTATGTCCAATTTACAGACAGATAAATGTCCTGATGTGTGGCTCCATTTATCTACAGAGTCATTTGTTTGTGTTTGTGACGTCGTACTGACACTGAACGCACATGGACAGCTGCAGCCATAAATCCATGTCTGCAACACTGAGATTATATTCTTTTTACTGACAGTTGGTTTGAGTCTGGATTAAAAGGACAGTTATTAGTGCAGACTTGTGATCTGAGAGGAGCCTGTGTGAGGCGGAGTGTTGGCAATGTGTCAGTTTTGAAGCTAGTTAGCCTTTAGCTGCTGTAGCTCTCACACATAAACAGGCTGTTTTCTCTTCCATTAGCAACTGTAAAGTGACTATAGTGGCCGTATATATGTTTCTGGACACGCATTGATATGCAAATGAGCTGTGAATAGAAGTCTCAATTATCGGCATTATAGCACATAATTACCACGAGTTGCACGCATTTACCGCTAAAGGCTAATAGAGGTAGTTTACTTTGTTTACAGGCTCGAGAATGTCATGCAAAAATCTCATTAGGCCGACCTACTGTCTTTAAATACGACATAAAGAGGCAGAATAACAATAAAGGTCACATTAACAAACCCCATTTAAAATCCAGTAGAGCCAAACCTAAGTTTTATAATCAGTGGAAGATTTACAGTGAATTTTCACAGCACTAAATATATCGGCAGCTCCATCTCCCGTTTTATCAGTATCATATCGGCCACAAAAAAACCCATATTGGTCGGGCCCTAACACATACAACTAAATGTTGAATGTTGCCAGGACTTTTGCTGCAATTGTTACTCATACGCAGTTTAGTCTATTTGTGATGACCATGTTTTGATTGTGTTGTTTCGTATTGCTAGTTTGTCTCTACGACCACAACAGAGAAAGGTGGCAGACACGACTATGGCCAAAGTTTAAGCCTCTCTGCTGGAGCGTTTATTAATAAATTACAATAAATATGTGCAAATAGTGCTAAAGTGCGTTGTGGCGATCGGCTGTTGGCGTGGCCAGGTGGAGTCGAGCCAGAGGAGAAGTGGGTCCCTTTTATAAGCGGCTGGATGCGCTGGGCCCTAGTGCGTCCGGTTCACCTCAAAATAGAACAATAATTAATACAAACATGGCACAACAGGGACAATGACACTAACACTGAGCAATGAGGATAGTTATTTTAATTTCACAGATGTAAAATTTCAGAACACATCATCTGAACCTGAACTGTGGGTTTAGTTTGTTCAGATTAGATGTGACATTTTAGTTAAGCAAATGTACATTGAAATTTACATTGACATTTATATTAGCAATTGAATAAACTGGAGCTACACACAGTAACTTTAAAATCATAATAATGTGTAAAAGATTTTAACTTGAGGGAAAAATTGACTTCACAGTTGTAGCGAAGATTTTGTCAAATTTACCAAAATGCTACAAATTTCCACTCGAATATAATGAGTCATATTGAGTCTAATATTACATGAGGTGAAGTGAATTTTTTGACATGGCAGTTGCGTTCCTAGAATTTTCACGAAACTTTTTAGACATGTTTCCACAATATCATGTCTAGGCTATTGTTACCATCACGATTCATCATGCAAATAGACGGCATATGACTCACTCCATTCGAGGACTCGGATGGGTGTCTTTTTCTAGCACTCACACGCACTTTGTTCGGCGAAATGAAGTCGAGGTGGATTTTGCCCATAGCCTGTTGTTGAACTGCAGAATCGCGAAAACGAATTATGCCATATGAGTCACGCCACAGTCCCAGACACAGATGCTATTTTGAAAACACTTTTGGAGAATAATACTTAACTTCAAAGGTGGTGCATGTTGGTATTTTTATTCTGAGCTGTGGAAATGCTTCTTCTGACTGATCCCCCGGTTCATTTTCATCAGTCATGGACGGTAACGCAAAAATTAATACTGTAATTAAGAAATACTTTTTGCTTTTACTTTACTACACTTGAGAGCAGGGGCTTTCTACAGTACGTTTTTCAGTTGTTTAGGTTGAAGAGAACTCATCTTTATTAATAATTTGAAGCTTTATTAGATCTCAAAATCTGGGTAAATACTTTTACCTTTTACGCTTTTCAGGTGCAGTATGTGGGTCTATGTCATGACGCCTAAATGTTCTGTCCAATTGCAATTTCCTGAGTTAAAAAGGTTCAAATTTCGTAATAATTCACCACATTTCTGTCGTACCTCTGACCTCCATGGAACCAAATCCATTTTTTTCAGAAATCATGAGTTATTCTGCATGTTTTTGTACTTAAAGTGTCAAAATGTCATGTGGTGCGACCGTGCATCATGTGGTGTAACTAATAACAGCAGGAATTCTATGGCTGGAGTTTAATAACAGACAAAGTCGACTTGGGTGAATGGTTCTTTAGGCATTTTTCTTCATTTGATGCATTTTCCAGGGCAGTAGTTTGTTCATTAAACACAAGCAGGTGACTGTCATATTGGACAGCAAAAGAAAATGTCAATATGCATTAAAAATCTAATGAAATGTCAACAGTTTGTTTCTATACACTTCATATTACTCTAGAGTGACCAGATGGCCCTGTTTCCCCGGGACAGTCCCAGTTTTGAGCCCTGTGTCCCCTGTCCCAGCAGATTTATCCCAAACCAGTGATTTGTCCCAGTTTTATACAGGAAATGTCCCAGGTGTCCCTATTTTGGACCAGTGTGATCCCTGTCAACAGTAAAGAGAGGCATGCATTGTAATTTGTTTAAGTAAAATACAAAAAAGCTGCTTAAAATTGACCAAAACACAAAGAAAATGTACTGACTCATATTAGAGCTGACTCTGAGTACATAACATTTCTCTTAATTACGCACCTGTTTGACATTTTTATTATTACCAACCAACACAAACCAGGGATGTCCCAGTTTTTTATTTAGAAAATCTTGTCACCCTATATTACTCAGAACTTAGATTAATATCCCAACCATGTTTTAGAAAATAAACCATTTTAAGGTTATTCTCGGTCGCACCACATGACATTTTTAAGGTCGTAGCCAATTCATGTACATAAAAACACTAAAAATACTTAATATAAATGTTAAACATAGATTTATGCAGACCTGACACTGTAAATATTTTTAAAAGTTCAATAGAAGTTGAAAGTCCTGATACGTCATTGACCCATGTAATTTTTGGAGGGGGTGTCTAACTAAAATTGAGTACTTCTTCCATCACTGATTTCCATCTTTATTTATTTTTTTGCTTGTATCTCTTCTTCAGGCCCATTGTTAGCGGCACGTAGGCTGCTCTGGTTTCCATTTGCCCCCGGGATGTGCTCCGTAGCTGTCATCTCTTGTCAAATTCTCTTCTGTTTCAAGTCTACTGCCTCCCGCTAGCATTTCCATATTGGCTTGCACATTCATCCATCTATGCTTCTCTCCGTTCAACATTTTCCTCTCCTCCTCCTACCTTTTCAATTTTTTTTTTTCCCCTTTCAGGGCTCTACTCAAGGCTATCTTTCGTATTCCATCGCTCCTCCGCTGTCACTCCCAAGTTCACTCGGTTAGACCACTTATCAGGTTTTCAGCCCTGGCCGTTGTCAGCAGCTGCAGGCCCAGCAGAGCCCGCCCTCCAGTACACTTATCTCCAGGCTTTCCTTCATCCTGTCGGCATCTCCAAACATTACAAGTGGATGGTCTTTTTTCCAATCCAACCGCCAATGGAGTCTGATAATGACAGTATAGGGTTGGGACGGATTAAGTGTGCCATGCCGGAGTGCGATTTCAGACCGGAAATGGAGTTTATGTTTCTGAAAAAAAAACAAAAAAGCACTTCGAACCTATTAACTCTCAAAAAATGTCAATACCGCTCTTATTGCAATGTGAAAAATAAAATTAAAATGATACGGCAGCTGTTAGTATCACAGCTAAAATGCTAATGCAAAAAAGACATTACATTAAGAGGTGTTTTCAACCAAAAATCTAGTTCGCGTTTTTGAAAATTACAAAAATAATTATTTACATTTTAATTGTCAAAAAGCTGTTTATGTTAAAAAAAATTAAAAAAATAAAAACTCTTATTGCAAAAGTAAAATTGATCTGCTGTTCTGTTTGATCAGTTTGCAAAAAGCAGCTCTAAAATGACACTTGTTTTACCTTTGATCAAGTCATTTTAGGATCTGTTTTCAACCAGAAATATAGTTTATGGTTCTGAAAATTCTATTACACATATAAAAAGAATAAGAAATTATAATTCAGAAAGTCAAATTTATACATTTATTAATATATTAGCATCACATTGGGAAAAGAAGCACCAAAAGGTTTTAAATTAACACCATGCAACCTTCATGATTCTACAGAAATAGGAAGTAAAAAAAAACTAATTTAGAATATTCTCCATGAAGATAGATCCATGGACACTCCCATGGACACAAGTACGTAGAAAGCCCACACTGTAAACCCGAATAAGGTACCAGAACTCTAAAAAAATGGAGGCAATCGATTCCCTCAATTATTTTAAGTTGATGAACTTAAAAGTCACAATCTTTCAGAACTTAAAACGTTCAACGGCTTTGCTACTTGTACCTTTTGAAAACAGCTGAATTAAAAGTGCTCATTTATCCCAACTCAAATATTTACAGTTAATATGACTCATAGTTTTCTGTTAAGGTTGAAATTGTATTGTATTTTAGCATGTAATGTATAAATTAAGTTTATTTTTAAATCATCCCTATTTGAAACAATAGAAATAAAGGGACTTTTAATGACTTAATTCTACTAAGTTGTACCTCATCTGTTTTTAAGTTATGCTAAAGTTATACCCACAATAGTTCACTTCAATTAAAAATATTTGTTAAAATTACTCAAAAAGAAGAACACGTTACAGCAACTTGACATAATTAAGTTAGCAGGACTATTTCTAAAACCTTGAGTGTTCACAACGTCATCTGTTTAATTACGTTTACAGTTCACTTAAAGTAAGGACAAAAGTAAGGTTTTATTTTATTTTTATTTCAAAAAGGTAAAAAAAACAAAACATTTAGTCCACTCCCAAACTTGCACCTAATTCAAAAGTAGTGTAAAAATAGTGTAACCGAACTTTTTTATGTAACGAAACCAACAATGTTACGGCAAATGAAATGATTTCCACAATAAATCCTACACATGTCTCTAAGGTACCATCGGAATCAAATCATGAATAAATTCCAAATGCAGTATTGACGCAGATTTGATTTCTTCACCATTTCACAATCTCTTTAAGCCTTTGCAGCGCTCTTTGTGGAATTCATACCCAGAATACCACTCCATCTCTTACATAAACATCCCACGATCTCTTCATATCTCCCTCACACACGTTGGTCTTTCCTCTACCCTTTTTCAGCATATTTTTTCTAGCTCGCCAAATTTCCTCCGCACCTCTTTGCCCTCTCCGTGCGCTCTCTGTGTCAGATTACCGAAGCGGCTGGGAGGAGATACTGCTACCAAGCTCTGGGCTAAACTGAGAGCCGAATACCAATGCGGTGCTTGAGTGACTCCAGGAAACGTTTGTCCTTTTGAAATGGAAGAAATGGAAAAAAAAAAAGTGTGCAGAAGGAATTGGATGGGCAGTGAATATACGAGTCTGCGAAAATATGACTTGCAGGTTTGAAATTCTTTTGAAAATATAACGTTGTTGGAATAAATCGGGTCACGGCGGCTGAATGTAAATTGTAGGAGTTGCTGGGCGCGTGGGCGGGTTGTTCAGGTCTCGCTTGGTCTTGGTACACTTGAGGTCGATGATGGTTTTTTGCGGCAAGCTAAATAGAAATCCTTGTTCGTAGTGAGGTCATGGCATGCTGAACAAAAGCATTTATAAAAGAGGTGTGTAGCTCGCTCGCCAAGAGTGCATTTTGTGGGATGGGTGAAGATTTTCAAAGCATGTTATTTCTGTCGGTGTTCTCTTGGCAGCTTTCAGAGTCTCGAATGCGGTGATGCCAGTCTCGGATAGGGGGCAAGAGCCACATGTTTCTGTTGAGAGAGAGAAAGAGAGATGCTTCATTGATCCTGAGGGAAATTCAAGTTTTTCTGCGACATTTTTTGCACTGTGCGTCTCAGTGGCCTTTGTGTGTGGTCAGGGAGGGTCAGCAGATCCTGTGGAAGAGCCTGAAGTGTCCCTCCTCTTTGTCCTGCAGAGTCCAGGGGGGAGCCAGGTGAACACAACAGGAAAGACCTCGTTGTTGCTCCATTCTCAAGTTTCAGTTGGTGATAAAATTCCCTCAAAGTGTTTCCTCTGGAAGGTCTTCTGCCACATTTGCTGCCACATAATGTACAATGTAAAATTCACGTAGCACCTCAAATGTCTATAACGAGCTCATTAGCGAGCCTCTTCCACAGCCTCCATGAATACAGGAAACTGGGGCGGGCAGCTCAGTTGGTAGAGCTGATCCGAAGGTTGGGGGTTCGAATCTCACTCTCGACATGAACATCATTGGTTGAGCGGTCGAATCCACTGACCCAAAGGTTGGTGGTGTTGATTCCAGCTCCCACAGATGCATGCTTTAGTTGTCTTTGGGCAAGATAAGATAAGATAGGACTTTATTGATCTCGCAGTGGAGAAATTCAACAGTCACAGTAGCTCCAGGACAGTTTAGTGCAAGAAAGGAAAAAAAAAGTGTGATGCAATCAAGATAAACAATAAAAATAGAAATAATAATACAAAGTGAATAAGCATATGTACAAAATTTACAAAGAGAATTGCAAGACATTTAACCTACTCCACTCCCAGTGTCTGCGTACACTGGTGTTGATTTTTGTTGTAAAGAACTTTGAATGCCTTAAAGGTGGAAAATGCTGTATAAATCTGTGACAATTTACAAGAAAACCAACAGTTCATTTCACACAGTCTAACAGTCCTTTGTGTTCATTCCCTCAAAGTATTTCCTCTGAAGGTTTAGTGCCACATTTGCTGCCACATATGATCCAACAGTCCCTTCCTTCTGTCCTTTGAACTGCACATGCTGCAATTCTTAGTTGGTTAAAATCCCATATGTTAAAAACTGACCATTTCTATTTGTTACCAGGCCCATGAACTTGTGATATTACAGGAAACACCTGCATTTTAACAATATAAATGTATTTATTAATCCCAGCCCATAAAATGTTGTGATGCCGTCCATAAAATCCACTAATTGTGTTCTGGTGCTATCTTGCAGTGGTCGGTACTAAAGAAGATTTAACACGGCGGCACTGTAAGTTATATAAACCTCCATGAACCTTTAAATGAATCATATCCGTTACATTTGAATATCCAGAGTAGGACAAATAGGGCAGTTCTTCACATGAAGCTGAAATACATGAAATGTTAATAGTCCGTCAAATCACCGTGGACATGCTTCATTCCTTTCATTTTTGCCCTCTTTTTTTAACAATTCCTCTTGATCTCCCTCAATCCGTTTTACAACTGTGTGTAGTGAACAAAAGACAGAAATCGGGTCTTACTGCTGGGATGTCACAGTTTTGCGTACAGTGTATATATAGTGTGCCAAATTATGTCATTTCATTTTTGTAAGTTTGCAGGGCTGAACATTAAACATTACAATATGCAGCATTATACTCTACCATATAAAAGCCTATCTTTACTTTGCTGTTTGACATGGAACTGGCATGTTTTGCTTCACAACTGCCAGTGTTTAGTTTAGACCCAAATTTCTCTTTTTATTTGCTCACTAATAACTTTTTTCCCTTTTTTATTAAATGGCTTGTACTTGGTTTGAGCCGTATAGTTATATTGTATAAGCAGCTATGCACTGTCTGAAGCTAAGGACCTAGCTCTATGGACCTTTGAGGTGCTACAGGCTTTTTACACCATATGTGGCAGCAAATGTGGCAGGAGACCTTCCAGAAGACATTTCATCACCAATTGAAACTCCAGAACGAGGCCTTTCCTATTGTTTTCACCTGGCGCCCCCTGGACACCGCTGTGATGCTGCAGGACAAAGTGGAGGGACACTTTGGGCTTTTCCTCTCCTCAAACTGCCCTGACACAGATCTGCTGACCCTCCCTGACCACTTCTCCTGCTAAACTGACACCTTTATAATGAGATTCCAATATTTTTCTGAACTCTATAGTATTAATTTAACACATTGTAGTTCCCATTTTGTTTATTTGACATTCTGAGATGTATTCAGTGATATGACAACAGGGTTACCCAGGCCGCTATTCACTGGCATCAAGTGTTGCCAGGTAAACCGGGGAATCGCTGGCGCCACATGTGCTGCTCACACTATAGTGCCTCCGCTGTTCGCTCTATTTCATTTCTCTCCCGTGACTAGCGACCACGAAGTAGTGAAACCGGCCGATGAATCAAAACAATCACGCCACCCCCCAAAAAAACATGATATAAGAAGTTATTTCACCACCGAGGGAGTAAGTAGTGTGTCCACAACATGGGGGAGGCTGATAATGTCCCTGCCAAAGCTGAGGCCAAATCTATGCCCTTGTCTGCATCTGTCTGCTTATGGACAATCAGGAAGTGTGTGATCAGCATGGCACTTGTTAGCATTACACTGATGGCAATACTGCGCTCTGGTCTCTGAGAGTTATGAAAAGCTCATAAATTAATCACTGTGAATGATTAGGATGCTCGGAATGGAAAAGGTGAGTGTGGAATATCTTTGGACTAATGCAAACCTTTTTTTTTTTTTCACATGCGAAGATCCATGGGGCATTCCCTCCACCTAGGGCTCGTGTTCTCCAAATGTTATGAAACAGGTTTGGAAAAAGTCTGTGAGTTATTGGGGAAAATTAGTGTAGCAATGATTATTTGAATAGTCACAATGCCAGAATGCCCTTTTCTAGATATTTAAACCACCAACTATAAAACCACTGTGTTAATGCTGTCATCTCCACAGAAACAAGCAGGTGACGGACCTCCAAACAAAAAATTACATAGTGCGCCTTTAACTAAGCAACAATATCTGCCATGAAGCCAGTGTGGAGAGCATTTTATCCCATTGTGACTGCAGCGATCACAGTTTCTCCCTTACGTCTTACTCGGAGCTTGGTGCTTGGTGCTCAGGGCTTTGCAAGTAGCCAGCTTTGATGTAAACACTACAGGGTCCCGGAAGAGAACGCAATCCGACATAAGAGACTGCTTTAGAGGGCGCATCCAGCTCCACATCGTAAAAAATCCCCGTCCTCTGATCTGAGGTGCAATATCTCACATGATACTTCTGCTTCTGCTTTGACAGACGCCAAAGAACTAGTAGAAAGTGGCGGCGTACTTTTTACGGAGATGCTTTGAAGAACAGCGGAAACTTTTTAGTCTTAAAGTGCTTCTGATAAAAGGGAGGAACTGTCTGAGCCTAGCTGTTACTTTTTAATGTTGTATGAAATATGGGATGTGCTCAAAATTTCTTCGGCGTGTCGTCAAGGTGCTCTACCTAATTTGTATCATGAAAAAAACGTGAAAAACAGAACTAGTTCATTTTAAAGCAGTTCAGACTTCAGACTTTTCAATTTATTTTTTATTATACACTCAGGTTATTGGTGTTTCACGACTTTCAGAGGCCAGAGAAGAGTTTTTCCATCATGCATCATCTTACTTCCTGGTTAGCGAACAATAAAAAATATTTAATAATTTAATGATTTTGATCCTTAGAACTGCAATTTGCAATATAGCTGTTCTTAGGCAACACTGTTTTACATTATTTTATGGAAAAAGAAATTTGTAACTTCTCTCATTTTGTTTTATTTTATTTTATTGAAAAAAAAACCTCTCGATTGGATTCGTTGCTGTGAAATATACCTTTTGATTAATATTATTTTACCTGGGATCTAGAAAACACTTCTTCAAGACTTCATGAAGGTGTGTCTGGTCACCGGTGAAATTAAACTTAATCTGAAAAGAGAGGGATAAAATTTTATTTGTGAATCATATGTGACCAGTGAGCTCCTTCATTTCACACGTGTCACTGGAAAATAAAACATATCTGACCGCACGATCATGTTTGGTTCAGACTTGAGGCCCTGCAGACGGCGCGGGGACCAGGCTGATATCAATCTGTATTAAAAATATAGAGGAAGATAAATCTTGTTTTCCAGGCAAATTATTATCAAGTTGTTATCAGAATTATTGGCAAAAAAGCCACATGATGATTGGTGCTCCAAATCATGTGGAGTTTGCGTGTTCTCGCTGTGTCTATTGATTTCCCTGCAGTGCTCGAGTTTTCCTCCATTTCCACATCTATCAAAAACATGCAGAGTAAGCTGCTCACGACGGCTATTCTCAAAAGGATTCATCAAATATGTAACATTTCTCTGAGATGGCTTCCTTCACCGTGATACTAACCCTAGAGCTCACACCTTCTCCATGGAGATATTACTGCTTTGCTCACAAGGAAAATATTTCAATCTTGCATTCATCTATTTACACCTGAAAAAAATAATAAAATAAAAAAATAAATATTTATTCTCACTGTGTAAGGGCTCCCCACTCAACAGAGCTGAAGAGTAGACTTTTCTGGTATTGCATCTTACTATCGGTGTTGGCCTACATTGTAATTCACTCTAGCTTGCGTGCTCGTGTCTCCATAGACCTGACCTGTCACTGAATTGAATGTTTAATGTCAAACTGTGGGAAATTCCAGCCTGCAGACAGAGGACACATATGTTTGTCTCAGTATATGGACAGGCCTCATGTTAAAGCTCAGAAACTCCATAATTCTCTCCCTGAGCTCAGGGTCTGGAGTTTTTAGTGACCGTTCACATCAGAGAGAGGAATTTTAGGTTTAAACCAACTGGATTTCAGCACTGAAACTGGCAGCCCAAATGAAAGCCTCATGTGAGGCTCATTCTGCTTTCTGACTGGATCAACAACCAAAACATCAAATTGTCCATTTGAATCCAGCATAAAATGGACATCATGTCAAGCGCTTTTGTACTGAACAATAAATCAACATTACATTACATTGTTATCAGTTAGACAACAATATGTATTTGATGTGAGCGTGTGTCCCTCATATCTGCAACACAGTCATGAAAGTTTATGGAATAATATTAATGTTCATATTGTAACACAAAGCTCCTTCAGCCTCTTCATATTCTCATTTCACTTTGTCTAATGTATTTCTGATGGGATTGGCGCTGCCCGTTCCACCCCCATAAAGCAGAGTCTGTTGGCTGCTGTGCAAACGTTTCATTAGCTCTTAAATGTTGAGCGGGCGCCTCCGTCGCACTTGGCACGGCACACACACGGAAGCCCTCGGAAACAGCTGCTTAGCCAATTAGCACTAAGCTAACTGCTTTTCGCTTTTCATCACGACTGTATGATACCGATACTGATGCTGTACTGTTATTCATGTGCAGCAGAACCTCACAAACATGTAGAGTTAACTAGTCTGGGTTTCAAGAAGCTTTATTTTGAACATTTCAAGCAGTGGGATGTTTTATTTATTCATTTATTTTCAATAAAACCTCCTTAGAATGGACTGGTGGAAGTGAGGATTGAAAAAAGTAGGAATGCACCAATGTTTCTGATTCGATATTTTGGCTTTAAGTACATCTGATCTTAACCGATATTATGGAAGAGACTGGAAAATATATTTAAATTCTTTTAAATACAAACTGTATATTGCCAAAAAATTATCCAAATCTGTTTTGTAGCTTTCGTTTTATTTATAATTTAAAGTAAAGTTTAAAAAAAAAAAGTATAATATTATGAGACATTTTGGACAAACATTGGCCAATAATTCATCTTGTTACATGAATTTGTAGACTAAAATGGGATATCAGTTGAATCGACATCTTGGAAGCCAATGATCAATCCAAAAATGTTCAATATTGGCACCGATATCCGATACCATTATCAATTCAGGGTAGAAATAGGTTCTTTTGGATTGACGTCCAAACAGCTTCTTAGTTATTATCATTCTGAACATGCCAATATATATTTTGTATTAATAGTTGAACTCGGCAAACTTGATTTTGTATTCATGTGTTTCATCTTCCTGGTAATAGCGATACTTTGAGGAGTTTTGCCCGTTCTAATGATATAATATTTAGTTTTGAATTATTAATTGCTATGGGAAAGGTGCTGTATTTCCACTGCTGTGAAACCCATGAATAAAATCACCAAGTTGTGGTTTGTGCTTGTTCCAAAATCAATCTCTATGTGATTGGTGGCCAGGAAACCATATTTTAGCTCTGGGATGTTAAGCAGATATGAGCAAAAGTTTTGTCTCCCATTTTCTAAGAATCTTTTTCTGTATTTCCAGCAAAGAATGGATGAATTAGGATTAAATCTAAACCAAATAGCCCATCACAAACTGTCCCATCTAAGATACCCTGGCAGTAACTATAGCATTAGCTGTGCAAATGTCAAGAATATTTTGTAGAAACTGTTGTATAGTTTGTGTAGCCAGCTTTAGCAGGTGGCATGGAGCAGCAGTGAGTAATCGAAGTAACAGGTCTAGTAGTAGATGTGGTTGTTGTAGTTGTCGTAGTAGTAGTTTTAATAATAGTAATAGTAGTTGTTTTAATAGTGGTAGTTATTTTAATAGTAGTTCATGCAGTAGCAGTAATAGTAGTAGTTGGAGTAGCAGTAGTAGTAGTAGTAGTTTTAATTATAGTAGCAGTTGTTATTTTAATAGTAGTAGTTGTTGCAGTAGTAGTTGTAATAATAGTATTTGCAGTTGTAGTTGAACTAGTAGTAGTAGTAGTAATAGCAGTAGTAGTAGTAGTAGTAATAGCAGTAGTAGTGGTTGTAGTAGTAATAGCAGTAGTAGTGGTTGTAGTAGTAATAGCAGTAGTAGTGGTTGTAGTAGTAGTTATAGTAACAGCAGTTATATTAGTAGTAGTAGTAGTATTAGTAATGGCAGTAGTAGTGGTTGTAGTAGTAGTTATAGTAATAGCAGTTATACTACTAGTAGTAGTAATAGCAGTAGTAGTGGTTGTAGTAGTAGTAGTAGTAGTAGTAGTAGTAGTAGTAGTAGTAGTAGTAGTAGTTATAGTAACAGCAGTTATATTAGTAGTAGTAGTAGTAGTAGTAGTAATAGCAGTAGTAGTGGTTGTAGTAGTAGTTATAGTAACAGCAGTTATATTAGTAGTAGTAGTAGTAGTAGTAGTAGCAGTAATAGCAGTAGTAGTAGTTGTAGTAATAACAGTAGTAGTGGTTGTAGTAGTAATAGCAGTAGTAGTAGTAGTAGTAGTAATAGCAGTAGTAGTAGTAGTAGTAGTAATAGCAGTAGTAGTGGTTGTAGTAGTAGTTATAGTAACAGCAGT
Source organism: Odontamblyopus lacepedii (assembly GCA_034769755.1). NCBI lineage: Eukaryota > Metazoa > Chordata > Actinopteri > Gobiiformes > Gobiidae > Odontamblyopus > Odontamblyopus lacepedii. The sequence continues at coordinate 29,265,779 of CM068363.1, forward strand.
TATATTAGTAGTAGTAGTAGTAGTAGTAGCAGTAATAGCAGTAGTAGTGGTTGTAGTAGTAGTTATAGTAACAGCAGTTATATTAGTAGTAGTAGTAGTAGTAGTAATAGCAGTAGTAGTGGTTGTAGTAGTAGTAGTAGTAGTAGTAATAGCAGTAGTAGTGGTTGTAGTAGTAGTTATAGTAACAGCAGTTATATTAGTAGTAGTGGTAGTAGTAGTAGTAGTAATAGCAGTAGTAGTAGTAGTAATAGCAGTAGTAGTAGTAGTAGTAATAGCAGTAGTAGTGGTTGTAGTAGTAATAGTAGTAGTAGTGGTTGTAGTAGTAATAGTAGTAGTAGTAGTAGTAGTAGCAGTAGTAGTGGTTGTAGTAGTAGTTATAGTAACAGCAGTTCTGCCATAACACTACCAGAGTGTACTTATCTCACAGTTTCATGTTTTAATTTGCAGCAGTGTAGCTGTTCTCTCCATTTTCACTTCTTCTTTAACCTTTAACAATGACCTGGGGCCGCTCGACAGCAGCAGACAGAGAGAATCAGCCTGTTGCCCGCGGAGACGGTTTTAAATGTTCCACCGTGCGCATGCTTTTCTTCTCCCCGACAGGCTAAGCTAATCGGGGTTTATCGGCGCTTGTAATTCACAAATGATAAGGGCCCCGGCACTCTCTTAACACGGCTGCACCCTGAACCTGGCATTTTAGATAGCGCAGACTCCCTCACGCTACCTCACTGTTTGATAGCGCGTTAGCATACACTTGACATTTCCCAGTTTAACCCTTCACGTGACACAAGCTGTAAAACAGGAAATGTCTGAGATGTTTTTGTGGGTCTGGCGATACGAAATGGAATCTTGTACGACCATATTAAGCATTAAAACAAAGAAATAGTAGAAATTCTGATTGGATGCAAGGCCTATTGAGTTTCAAACATGTTATATCCCAACTAGAAGTACATATTTCGAACATGAACATATTTGAAGGGGAAACAATAAACTTAGACTTGGAAGTCAGAGAAAACTGTGTTTGTATGCATGTATGTGTATTTATTATTTATTATCAAAAATCCTCTTGGAACTTAGTGGCCTTGCTTGACTCCAAGGGGATGTTATTGATTTACCAATAATGTCACATAATTTAGCATTAATTATATCTATTTTAGATCTCTTATTTATTCAATAGCAGTTTTGAGGCAATCTGGCTCACACACTGAGCAGCTTTTGAAACCTTTTATAACATCATATGATGGAGTTTGAGCCAACTAAGAAGTGCAGCATGTGCAGTTCAAAGGACACAAGGACGGGACTGTTGGATTTTGTGAAATGAGCTGTTTGCTTTTCCCATAGCCATGAAGATGTTGCAAGAGGCTAGCTAAGGAGCTAACTGAGAAGTGAGCTGTGGACTTTTGAGATGCGAAAGGCTTTTTACAGCGAATGTTGCAGAAGATCTTCCAGAGGAAACACTTTGTGGGAATGGACCATTTCATCACCAACCGAAACACCAGAGCAGAGAACAAACGAGGCGTTTCCTGTTGTGTTCACATGACTTTAACTTAGCCTGTATTGTGATATCAATAGTCACAATTAAATCCCCAACAACAAACACCATTGAGATTGGATTAGCCTGTGTTCAACCCCAAACAAACCCATCCTTCCTCCTAAAGCGTTACTCACTCTGCCACCTCAGCACCCATAATTCACTGCAACACTATTGTGACCCCGGTAATGGTAGCAGAGAGAGGCAGGGTGCAGACTATAGCTGTGTAGGCCAGTGGCACACAGGTCTATAGAGCAGGGCACATGGAGGAGACTCATGCATCATGGTGATAATTGGGATATTCTCCCACAGGCAGGAGCACAGGGAGCACCTCCTCTCTGTGGATGTGTACAATTACCACCAGAGAGCTCCGGCACACGGCTCTGAGAGCGCCGCGGTGTTTGTTTCCCACTATTTATTTCTTTTGGTTTTAAAAGGCTCGTATCAGCCAGGTCTGCATGATCCTGAAGTTTTTATTCAGCCATTTTTTTCCATTAATAAATTCATGTTCCTAAATTTTCCCCTGTAACTCCATGAGCTTCATTTCTCCGGAGCTGAATGCTGAAGTCATACTGCCTTTTTTATGCATACAGTACTGTGCAAAAGTTTTAGGCAGGTGTGAAAAAATGCTGTAAACAAAGAATCCTTTCAAAATATAAATAATGATTGTTTGTTTTTATCAGTTCACAAATTGCAAAGTCATTAAGAACGATCTTCAGCGTAAAGAGTCAGAAGTTGTGTTGGTGCTGGTCGGGCCCCACAGAGCCCTGACCTCAACATCATGGAGTGTGTCTGGGATTAACATGAAGAGACAGAAGGATGTGAGGAAGCTCCATCCACACAAGATCTGGGCTTAGTTCCTCAACATGTTTGGAACAACCGACCAGCCCAGTTCCTTCACAAACTGTCTGCAAGTAAACCTAGAAGAACTGAGGCTCTTCTGAAGGCAAAGCTCACACCAAATATGGATTTAGATTTCTCTTTTGTTCATTCACTGCGTTTTGTTGATTGATGAAAATAAATGTCTAGTTTACAGCATGTTTTTTCCACACCTGCCTATAACTTTTGCACAAGTACTGTATATTATTGGTCAGCGGTGACAGGGTGGTTTGAGGGGCCAATTGTGCAGATTGGCGTTCTTGCTTCCATCAGTCTATCCCAGGGCAGCTGTGGCTAAAGTATTTGCCTAACATGAGTTTAGAGTGAAGGAATAATTCACTGTAGAGGGTCTATGAGAGTATTAAAAAGAGCTATTCCCTTTGCATGAAATATAGAGTCTGACATTTTATCATCTTGACACTAACCTTATATGAGATTACTTCATGTCGAAATCCTTTTAAAGTCAAGTTACACACCGTTAGCATTTTAGAGGTTAGGTCGACCTTTGCGACTGTTTTACTTCTGCATAACAAACTGAGGAGCCTGGAGTGCTCCCCTCTTGACGACATTATCAGCTTTACGCCAACTAACATATATATTGCTTCCTTTTCTGTCCCGGTATTGAGCTCTGATGAGTTCCAATGAAGACGTCCGTGCCCCAGGTAGCTGTCAATCCGATAAAAAACAAAAAACGTCTCTATGTTTACAGCATCTGTGCACCATCCCGCTGCTCTGTACCACTGGGAATCTGCCACATGCTTCCTGAGGTATCCGAACTTATCTTTCAGTGACAGCAGGCCCCTTTCTCCTTCTTTTATCCCGATGTGTGTGTGAACAGTTCTTTGCTAACCCCATTTTTTTCTTAGCTTCTTGTTGTTGTCCCCCCGGAGGCAGCAGATGGCAGGAGGATGGGGTAATTTACTTAAGTCTATTGTTCAAAGTTTCACTGATATGATTTCGCCTCGAGTCCAGCATTGGAAAACAGATATTTCCATTCATTAGACTTGGAGACGCGGTGGAATAAGGCGAATCAGATATTGTGCAAATTGCGAATGAACAATTTGCTATAATCTCTTTAAAAGTCGTGGAAACAATGAATATTTTTCACCTTTAATCATACACCCAGTTTGCAACACTGAATCCTAAAAGAAGATTGTAAATAAATTGTTGGGTAAATGTCTCAATCTGTAACAAATGAATATGGTATTAAGTATTATTATAGTATATTGAGTATTAAGCTTCCATTCTGGACTAAACCAGGATATGAACTGGACTAAACAAGGACTAAACCAGGACTAGAACAGGACCAAAGCAAGTCTGACTCTTGTGAGCTTTAAACCATGTTATTATGTTTTTCTCATCAAAAACATAGCTGGAGTTTTGTTTTGTTTCATTCACACTTTTTTTTCAGTTTTTCTGCATCTCCAAAGCTCAAAATTCTCTGTTCCATCTTCCATTCGCTGATTTCATGTAGTGGCAGTTTTGACTTTGCTGCTTTTTACTTTTGTTCAGTAGAGACTGGCAATTCCACAGCTTATCCAAATGATTCTGTGGAAAGCGTATGGAGTTTAAAAACACAGTGGAGCACTTCCTGTATTACCACATGACATCAGAAGGTGGAACAAGGTGGAGTGTTTTCAGTTTGGCAGAAGAGTTCAGCCTAAATGAGCAGGTTTGTGTGTTAAACATGTGTGAGCGAACATAAATCCAGTAAGGGTCTAACGATATCCAAGTCTCACCATGTGCTATCGTTACAGTTCAATATTTATTGCAATATCGTGGGAAAGCTGAGAAGTTTAACAATTAAGTGATCATAAGAAAAAAAAAATAGAGAAAAAAATCCATATTACAGCGTCGGATTAACTCCAGAACAGCTCTTGTATGGTTGGTCGTTGGTTGCGATCAGTAAAGAATAAAGGAAAAGCTCGCCATTTTTGATCTAATACAAAAATCTAGCTATTTTTGACATTGAAGCCTAAAGTTGCACTGTGCAACTTTTCTGGTGAGGGGATCTGCCACTATTTTGTCACTATGGAGATGTTATTGTTGCCTAGAACTACTGTATATGCAGTGTGCCATTAAAAGTGTCTTTCTTGCTTGAATTCAATTACAACTATTTATTAGTAAAAAAAAATACCTTCAAAACTGCCTTTTTATTATCAGTATAGTCAGCAGGGTGGCCTCTACATAGATCTAACCTATAACTTGGCTTGATATCTCCACGGGGATAGAAGCTTTTACGGTTTATTGTTATACTGCAGAACGTTACAAAGCAATAGCAGCTCCATGAAGACAAGCAAGTGGTCCCTGTTCCAAAAAAGTTGCATCTTAAAAAAAATACTTTAAAAAAGAATTAAACACTAATATTATGCAATTCACTTTTCATTTCGTATCAGTGATTCTCTGATTCCCTAATGACTCCCTATTAAAACCCATCCACGGCCTCAGTTGACCGACTTAGCTTAATCCCTCGTGTCCAGTCGTCGCAGGTTATGAACTGTGTGTATATGCAGATTAGTCTTTCTTTCTAAACCATAAAGAGAGCATTAATGGATTAGCATGCTAGTCTAAATCTCCCAAGACCCGTGAAGTAGCGCTAAGCTCGCCCCAGACACATTTGTTTGGGCTCAAAGTTCAGTGTAGTGAGGCTTGGAGGTCTACCCCGCCACCCCATACAAGGACTAAAAGATCACATATTAAACTTATAACGTTGTTTCCTCATCAAAAACATAGTCGGAGTTGTGTTTTGTTTCCTTCATTTCATTTAACATAAAGACCTTGCACACTGAGGCTGACACAAAACGCAAACACTAAACACTCTGTTCCGCCTTTTCATGTCATGTGGTAATACAGGAAGTGCTCCAAGATAGACCTAAAATAACATATCACGGTATTGTTTTAATCTATGTTATCATGTTTCCTCATTAAAATATACCTAAAGTTGTGTTTTGTTTCATTCACACAAAAAACTTGCATATTTAGGCTGAGTTCTTCTCTCAAACACAAAACACTGTCATGTGTTAATACAGGAAGTGCTCCGGTGTGTTTCAAAGTTCCGTGCAGTGAGATTAGCATATTCCAGGGTACATGTCAGGCAGAGTTTTCCAAACAACCATATTTTTTTGCACTGTTTTCTTGGTGAGATCTTGCAAGTTTGGATGTCTACCCTCCATCAAGACACACATGCTTGTCACATGTAATTAGAATGGTGTTGAGCTATATTAGGATTTATTTATTTGTAGAGGGACAGCACATAATGAGCTTTAAAAATGTAAATATGCAAAGATTCTAGCCAACATGGCTAATTTCCATCTTCAGTTGCTCGGCAGGTTGATGCCAAATCATCTACAAGAGAGGGAAAAGTACAGCAACAATCACACAAAAGTACAACAATCACACAAAAGTACAACAGTCACACAAAAGTACAACAATCACACAAAAGCACAGAACACCAGCACACTCGCTAATCACTCAAACTAAAATCACTATATAACTACACATGGGGACATGGTTTGATCATAACCAATTTTTCATGAGCTTTAAAAGAGCTGTACGCAGGACACTGTGTTAGTGGAAGACTATTTCACACATTTCCACCTGTCTGTGGGTATGACCAGGTCACCTCTGTTGGTGGCTTGCGTGCTCCTTTCTGAATTGTCTTTGTGTTTGATGTTCTCCTTTAACGGTGGTGGTGCGAGGGAGTGAAGGACCTTATGAATTAAACGAGCTCTTTTAAGGACGACCGTGTTGCTGAAGTCCAAAAGCTTCAGCTTTTTCAGAACATGACGGTGGTGGCAGATGGGTTTTTAGACTTCTTTTATAGTGGTTTTCAATGATTGTGGGGCCGGCAAGAGACCAAGAACTACTATAAGATAACATTACATCTCTGTTATAATGCTGTTTCCTCGTTAAAACATGTGTGTAGTTGTGTTTTGTATCATTCACACATGTTAAATACAAAAACCTTACCTATTTAAGGCTGTGTTTTTCTCTCAAACACAAAACTGTCAGATCACTGGCAGATTTTTCCAAACGACCACCTTTATGCACTGTTTACCAGGTGATTCTGGCTCGCTTGAACGTCCACCGCGCCGCCCAGACAGCCAGCTTCACACCTGCAGTTGTGTTGAACTACATTAGAACTAGGATAAAATCACATGTTAAAATGAAAGGCCCCATATTACACTATTTTCTGGACTGTGTTATAATGTTTCCTCATAAAAAACAGAATCGGACTTGAGTTTTGGAACAGGAATAGGCTGAGTTCTTCTCTCAAACACAAAAGTTTATTATCAGTTCTTCATAAAAAGAATCAAAATGATGTTTCTCACTATCTCATGCGTAATGAATAAATAATAAATGTTAAATAGTGCAAAAGGCATATTGTACAGAGTCTTTTTTGAGTCAGGAGGGGTCTGAGTCCAGGTGTTCTTTGGGGAGTTCAGCTCAATACAGGAAGTGCTCCAATGTGTTTCAAACTTCAGGGCAGTGAGGTTGGCATATTCCAGGTTAGATGTCAGGCAGATTTTTCCCTCTTTCTGCACAGTTTACCAGGTGAGGTCTTGCTCGCTTGGATGTCTACCCCGCCACCCAGACAGCCATCTTGTCACATGTAATTACACGATGCGTGGCGAGGTCGGTTGTCACTCTGTTCGGCGAAAAGTGAGCATGAGATTGGGTATACTTGTCACATGTCACTTGCTGTCCGTCCAAATTACGTCTGGAGGTTGGGGACAGCGAAAAATGGTGACAAAAATACAGTTCTGTCTGGAGGTTAACCTTGAAAAGTGCTCTGGTCTGCTTTTGGGAATTTTCTGATAAATATGTTGTGTGTGGTAAAAAAAATAGATTCATGATGGCAGGTTAAATAAATAATACCATGTAAAGGTCCTATAATTGACTCTTGTGAGCTTTAAAAGATCAGAGAATGGTGTTACCTCATCAAAAACAAACCTGGAGTTGTGTTTTGTTTCATTCACATGTTTGAGTCATCCTGGATTATTAGTTTGTCTACATCTTCCAAGATTAGAATGCTCTGTTCCACCTTATGATGTCATGAAGTGGTAGTTTTCAATTTTTCAGCTTCCTTTTACATTTTGTTCAGTAGAAATCAGCAATTCCAGGACTGAAATCATCCAAATCCTTCTAATGAAGGTGTACGGAGTTTAAAAACAAAGTGGAGCACGAGACATCACAAGGTGGAACGAAGTGTTTTCTGTTTGAGAGAAGAACTCAATCTGAAATCTGACTCAGACTCACTCTTCATTTACGACTGGATACTTTTTACTTTTAATTCACTACATTTGAATGGTAAAAGTTTTTTTTTTATTATCATTGTTTGAAACCTGCTGCAAAGGCTGAGGTTTTACAGGTTCATAATTTGAGAAAATATAAGAATAAAAACAGTTCTCGATTTAATTGTTTTTTATTGAACAAAAATTATGGGCTCAAATCAAGGTCATTAAAACGCACAGTTGTAATAAAGTTTTGTGTCTGTGTAGAAACATTTTGTACGTGTGGAGGGAATTTTGTAACTGTAGAAAAAAAAGTGTACCCGTAGAAATATTGCGAGCATGTGCAAATAAATGTTGCAGGTGCGTGTTGTTAGCATTAGCATTAGCAGCGTGTCTCAGTTGCTGGGCGTCGGCCGCGGCTCCGTGGGCTGGACCTGTCTCGTTTCGACACGGCCATGCGGTCCACGGAGGTGTGTTGAAGGCTACAGCCTGCTGCAGCCTTCTGAATTGGGACACGGCTCACACCTCTCTCCCACGATCTCTGCTGCACCAAACAGGAACATAACTTTACCAAGGCCGAGTTAAAGGATGTGGGTGGGTCCCCAAGTCCTCGGGAAGCACTGATTGGTTTGCAGTAAGCAATGTTTTGATTGGCTCTCCCAAGGTGGCAGTAAAATTTGGGTCAAAAATCCGTACATCTGCAGATCAGTTTCACAAGCGTGAACTTTTGAATCGCGAGCAGCGACATGTGTACAAAATATTTGTACACATAGGCTTTTGTTTTTCTCACATGCACCAAATATTTCTACAGTTACAAAATTCCCTCCACACGTACAAAATGTTTCTACACAGATACAAAACTTTATTACAACTGTGCGTTTTAATGACCCTCATTTGATCCCATAAAAATTCAACACAAATTTAGTGAGTTTTAAGCCGTGTTATAATTCTGTTCCCTTCACAAAAACAGACCTGGAGTTGTGCTTTGTTTCATTCACACATGTTTGAGTAACTCTTTATTATTACTGTCTACATCTCCAAAGCTCGAAATGCTCAGTTCCACCTTGTGACGTCATGAAGTGGTAGTGTTCAGGGTTTGTAGGTTAAACATGTGTGAATGAAACAAAACACAGCTCCAGGTATCTTTGTAGACAAGGAAACAACATAGAAATAACATGGATCAGAAAATTGTGCAAATGTGTTTTTTTTGTTTTGTTTCTTTGGTTTTTTGATTAATCGGAAAAAACATGACAACAATATGGAATAAATAGGCAAAAAAGATTGTAGATTTCTCATCCGCTGAGCCAAAGGTCGACGGTTTGAATCCCACTCCAGACAATAAAAGAAAAAACATCTACGTTATAGCGAGCAGATCCATATTGTACAGATTGGCGGTGCAATTCCAGCTTTTACACATGAATACTGTTGTGTCCTTGGACAAGACACATTGTCTGCGTACACTGGTTTGTTAATGTTTGTGTGATTCCTTAGCGCTTTGAATGCCTGGGAGGTACAAAAGTCTATCTATCTCTATGCCTTTCTGTCAACAATACAAAAATAGGTGCGAAATAATAATAATAGCTTTATAATTGTCAGAGTTTGTGACTGTTGGAGTAGCCTGACTTTTCTTTTGTTTTTTTTTTGACTTAAACTTTTAGTTAGGGGCCCACGACCTGCTTGTTTCTATGGATACGTCATTGCTCTGCCTGGAATGTTCCACAGTATGACATTAAACAGCTTTACTTGACATTTATTAAATTACAGGTGGTTTCATAGCTCAAAATACCTTGAAAAAATGTACATCTGACTGTGAGCGGCGTCGACTCTCCGCAGATCTGACCTGTAACTCGCTCTGGTTCGGTCTCGATGAAGACAGAAAGGTTTAAAGCCATACTGTGAAACATTCCAGGCAAAATAATAACATCTCCACCAGAAAAGTCACCCAATGCATCCTTAATACATTGTTTTCTGCGAATAAAACATTTTCAAAATAATAAAAGGTAACACAGCGATCTAAATATGTTGTGTTCGCAGTTAATAACCCCTCTGAGGCTGAGACAAACATTTGAATCAGATTGCTTTCATTTTTCGCGACATAATTGTTTAAAAATGTGGTATTTTGCTTTTAAACTCACAACTAGCATATTCAATTCCCAATTTTGAGCAGTATAATAAAGCAACGCGACAACTTCCATGACTGAATCTTCACTCCAAACAATTTTTCCCTCCAGCGAGTTGTATAAGTCATGAACTCAGAAGTACATTTGGGAAGGAAATTCAAAGGTACCTCAAGTTTTATAGCCGAGGCAGTGCAGTTAGCGTGTATCCGTGGCACCATGTCCAAAGAGGTACAGAGTGTTCTCCAGAGAGTAATGCACCGTACCTCTTGGTTAATGTCACCGCTTTTAGCTTCATCACCGCAGTCCGCTGTTTCAAAGAGAGAGGAGTTCACGATGGCTACTTCACGCTACTTTCAAAATGGATATGACTGCACACGATGTATCACAGCAGAATAGCTCGGACACTTTTCTTTTTTTTTTGCTATCTTTCCAGAGAGTTGGTGCTAGCAAAAGGACAATGGGTTAACGGTCACATATGCAAGTTCTGCTGCTTGTTTTAATTGAATTCTGACTCAGAGGTTGGTAGTTTAAACTTACCTAGCGACAAAACACGTGTCCTTGGGCAAAACAAAGCGAATCACCAGCCATGTTCTTTGAGTGTGATTGTATTTTGAGAAGATGAGATTGGGGTAATTTGGCAGTTGGAAAATTACAATTAGAGAGTGACTGAATGCATAATATTCAGGGTCTAAGAATTGAGAAATCTTTTATTCCTTTAATTATTTAGTTTTTTCTGTCATCGAGTCCATTTCTTTTTCTCACAAAAAATAATCCTATTGTGACACTTGGGTTAGTTAATAATGTGGTGGAGCAGGAGCCGGGGGCAGAGGTGCAGGGTCAGGCCCACACTTTGATTGGCAGCTCAGGGCTGTGACAGAGCCAAGGAGACTCATGTTTTGCATGTTTGGAGCTGCTCTCGGGGCAGCGGCGCTCAGAGGAACTTTGTATTCATGCAGAAACAGGGGGAAGGACTTTATCATTCCTTCCAAATTTCATTGGCTCCACAAAAAATATAGTTTATTCATTCCAGTTCTGGAACATTGTTAGGGATCATAGTTCAGGGATCTCCAACCTGTAGCTCGGGGGCTACCAGGAGCTCTCCATCCCCTTCCAAGTAACTCGCCCGTGGACTTCTGATTTATATGTACTGCGCTTAATATCTAAAATCTGATTCATTACCATTGTAAATGTGTCATTTAGATGCAGAACTTGAACACTAATAAATGGATAATGGTTTATGTTTTAAAGGCATCTAACTGTACCCATCCAAAGCTCGCCATAGCTCTTCTCAATTTCTTACGACAGCTAAAATGAGCAGCTCTCCAGCATTTTCATTTCAAGGTGGGTAGCTCACCATCGGTAAAAGGTTGGAGACCCCTGGCATAGCTTATGTTTGCCAGCCACGGTTAACTTTTGTAGTAGCCACGACTGCACGTGCTCCATCTCATTGTGTGTCATGTAGTTGACATCCAACAATCTTATAAAATGAACAAAAATAATCTTTCCAGGCTTAGGAAAGAATATTCAGTCGTAGGTCTTTCACTCCCAAAGCTCAATCCCAGCGCCCATCAGTGCAAACTACTGTCTTGTCCTTGAGCAAAGACACTTCCCACCTTGCTTCAGTTTAAACATATTTGCGCGACTTCCCCAAACCCTCCATTACTGCGCCTCTTCAAACTGCTCAGTTGCCAGTGACATTTAATGTGCGTCTCGGAGTGGACTAGTTACATGATAATATATTTATGCAGCTCCAAAACAGACGGCCCACCTGTGGAGTTAATACCGCTCCGGCACAATCAAATTGCGAGGAAATGACTTGTGATTGCCTGGATGCCTGCTGCCCAAACTGCTGTCACTCAAATTGGAAACTGTTTGTGCTCATCACTGCTTTCCCCCCATGAAGCCACGGAGACACGTAAAAGCATTCAGGGTACAAGTCGTAGCATTTTGAGATGAGGGCCGCTAATGGTAACGCTTTGGTGTTATATTCTGGTATTAGTCGGGTTCATTTTACTTTGCAATTTTTGAAACTGATTGCGTTTTAAAGCGCTCACATTACAATATTTTCTGATCTGTCACACTGTAATGTTGTTTCCCCATCGAAAACATACCTGGAGTTGTGTTTTGTTTCATTCGTGCATGTTTAACACACAAACTCTCAACTGAAAACACTCTGTTCCCCCTTGTGATGTCGTACAGGAATTGCGCCACTGTGTTTTTAAACTCCATACAGCTTCACGAGAATAATTTAGAGAATTTCAGCTCTGAAATTGCCCATCTTTACTAAACAAAAGGTAAAAAATAGCTTGAAAATGACCACATTATGATCACAAGGTGGCACATTCATAATAAAGGGCTATTTAAACAAAATAAAACACAAATCCAGGTGTGTTTTTGACATTCAAACATCTCACAAGAGTCGATTTTGCGAAATATAGGACCTTTAATGTTTTGCTTTATTTTCCACAGGGTGAAAAAATAATAAAAGATTAAAAAACACGTTAAGCGGGGTTGCTTCAAATCTGACTCGTCACTTCGCCTGGAAAAAGGAAAGAAAAGTGTTTGATTATAGCTTTAAAAAATTCTGAACAAACCACAGAAGTTATATTGACCTCTCTCTTCCATCTGGAATTATGACATCAAATTATTTTATGCCATCCGACTCAAGCTGTTTCCATTTGAGAAGTTAATAGAGCTGCGTTACAAAAATCTGTTTGCGTCTCCATTTTTTGAGATATTCCCACAGTTAGAGCTGAATCATCATTATAAGTAAATAGACTTTTGGGAGGGCCATAATCTTCCCCATTCATCACACGCAAGCACTTCTCGGCTATTTAAACTGTAGTCACATTGGTTTGTACATGATTATGATATTAAAGAAGACATTATCTTTTTTGTGGACATGCTGAATTTTCTTTTGAACATGCTTCTGCAGATTTCACAGATTTCACATTTTCTGACTGAAAATAGTATCTACTTTTGGAAAACGCTCTTTATAAACTGCAATTCTGTTTCCGTTGACGCGTGAAGAAGTTGGAGCTCCCTCTGTTGTCAGCGATGGGAATGACAGGACATGAATGTTGCGCTGCATTTGTTGTGAAGATAGTTTGACTAAAATACGCCCAGTGATGGTTTATAGACTTAAAAAAAAAACTGTTGAAGTCTGGAGTTTTATCTATGACGTAACAAAACAGGCAAATTTAGGTGAAAAACTCTGGATACAGTGGGTTAATGAAACAAAACACAACTGCAGGTTTGATTTTAACATTAAAACAGTGTTAAATGGGCAAACAGCTATTTTTATTTATTTTTCGTAATATGTGGTCTTTAAGAAACTGAATTGCTGCAGAATGTAATGCTATATTCACATATGCAAACATAAAGTAGCCCTGGCTTACAAAGGGTGTAACCATATTGTCACGGTATGAACCTCACGGTACGATGTTTATTGTGATATCGTGGGAAAGCTCACGATATTACGATATTCTACATAATAACTAGATTGACATTCTAAAACGCTTTGACCAGTCATTTGGTGCAACATTTATTGTCATTAGGGATGGAACGAAATCCAAATCTCTCTGTACGATATTTTCACCATATACATTTCACCGTACCAGATTTATTGCAATATTTTGTGGTGAATCTGCTACTTTTTCCTCTAAAAACGCCTTCACAAGACTTAATCCGAAGAATGAAGAGTTCAAAGTGCTTAGAACAGTTATTTCTTCATGTCGTCTGCACTTAAACGGAGCAAAGGATCATGGTCTATGTAGTTCCCTCTGTTTTTTTGTAGCTATTTCTGCATCAGAACTATTCATTTACGCAAAGAGACTTGGGATTCAATATATTGTGAGACCTTTGACGATACGATATCACCATATTTCAGTTATTTTTACATCCCTCGCCATTAATACCTATAAAGAGAGGCTTGAAAAATGCTTTATCTATAACTACAAAAATGTGCTTGCTAACGTAGCACAGGTTGAGCCAAGACAATACTGACGCACATTTTTCTCCATTCCCCGATATGTGACCTTTTATGGTATAGAAAGCACAATTTAAGTTAAAAAAAAAATACTTTAATTCAGAATATATGTTTTGTTTTGAGCAGTTTTGACTATTGTACACGTCTGTAGTTTGGGATTTTGGATGATTTCAAGGCATTTGTGAGTGGTGTTATATTTTTTGCTGTTTCAAAATAAACCAGATCTGGCTGCTTACTAATTACTTTTATTGTTATTATTCTTATTATTATCACTATTCTTGTTATTTGTGAAAACCAAAATCACCTTTTTAGAGCGTTTATCCGCGTTATAATGGTTTTCCCTTCTCATTTACTCTTTCAAAGGTGTATTTAGAGTGACTCATGTTATGTGTGACTAATCTTTCTCAGCTTGTATTCAAAACAATACATACACACCCACTGCTCTGTACTTACTTCGTTCTCCAAATTAATTTTCTTCAACAATAATCAGTGATACGCGTAGGATTTGGCAGCAGCGTGTACCCATTTTGGCACAAACGAAAATGAAAAGGAAAAAAAAACCCTCTGCTTATTGACGTGATCTGGCAGAGCGGCGCTTTTTTTGGAAGGTCTGCGGTGACGCTGGCGCCCGTTGTTAGTCACTGGAGAAAATAGGGCCAGTTTTTCCTATTAATTACATTGTGCTTTTCCAGGAAATATCCAAAAGGTAAGTGCACAAATGCTGAACCTGATCATTTTTTTGTGAGTAGACCAAAGAACTTGCTGTATTACAACACAAATCGGAATTTAAACTATATTCACTGGACCTGCCCCTGTCTATATTAAATATTATAGGCCTATAGAACGTTATGAGGTAATCTGAAACCATGCAATTGTCTTCTTCTTATATATATTATCATTTAAATATTTTTACTACTACTACTGCTACTACTACTACTACTACTATTACTACTACTACTACTACTACTATTACTACTACTACTACTACTACTACTACTACTACTACTACTACTACTACTACTACTACTACTACTATTACTACTACTACTACTACTACCACTACTACTACTATTACTACTACTACTACTACTACTACTACTACTACTACTACTACTACTACTACTACCACTACTACTACTACTATTACTACTACTACTACTACTACTACTACTACTACTACTAATAATAATAATAATAATAGTAATAGTAATCATCATAATAATCATCATCTTTTACTTGTTGATTTGTTTTATTTTTAATTTAATAATAATAATGCATCAGTTTTATATAGCGCACTGGACACTCAAAGACGCTTTACAGAGCATTACCCGGTGGTGGTAAACTACTATTTTAGCCACAGCTGCCCTGGGGCAGACTGACGGAAGCGAGGCTGCCAATCTGCGCCATCGGCCCCTCCGACCACCACCACCATTCACGCACACACCACTTTCATACTAGGCAATGTGGGTGATGTGCCTTGCCTAAGGACACAACAACAGTTTTTGCCACTGGCGCCCCCCTGTGGCACCTGGAATTTCCAGTGGTCTCCCATCCAAGTACTAACCAGGCCCGGCCCTGCTGAGCTTCTGAGATCTGACGGGATCAGGCTTTGACGAGCCGGTATGGCCACAATAAATACCAAAGTCCAAACATTTATATATATTTTTTTGTTAATGTTGCTTTTAGTAATGTAGCTTTTAGTTTTTACACATGCACATACGTGTCAAACTACTTTTTTTATAACAATGTTTTTAGATGGTTTTTTGTACATTTTGAAAGCATAATTACAAGCTTTATGTCAGTTGTGTTCATGAAAACAAATAAAAAACAAAAACAGGGACAACCGCAGAGTTAAGAAATTAACTTATAGCCTTCCATACATACATTATGTTTTTCAATATTATTATATACATACACATTTATATATACATTAAAGTACTTTTTTTTACTACAACTTGCATTACTTTGTTGGTAAAGTGCCCATTTTACGCTATTTTCTGGTCTATGTCATAATGTTTCCTCATAAAGAACTTACTTAGAGTTATATTTTGTTTCATTCACACATGTTTAACAAGAATATCTTGCATATTTAGGCTGTGTCCTTCCCTCAAACTGAAAACACTCGGCTCCACCTCGTGATGTCATGCAGTAATACAGGAAGTGCACTGTGTTTTTAAACTCCATAGACCTTCGCCTTTCCAGTGAGATATTGCCAATCTCTGTTGAAATAAAAGATTTTTAAAAAGTAGCGGCTAAATTGAAAACTACAGCTTCATGACATCACAAGGTGGAACGGGGCACGTCGAGCTTTGAAGACACGCACAGCCTTATCATAAAGTGTTACTCAAACATGTGTGAATGAAACAAAAACACAACTCCAGGTTTGTTTTTAAGGAGATAAGAACATTCTGACATGGCTTAAACCCCACAGGAGTAATTTCCGCGTATCTTAGGACTTTTAAACTTCTTTCAACCTGGCATCTGTCATCCTGGATTTCCTTTACAACTTAACAACGTGTGTATTTCTCCCTTGTTCTATAGAGCACCAGCTCCTGTCCACAACACTGTAACAATATTGCATCGGCCGCTTGACGTTCTGTAAGGAATAACTCCTGAGCCGGAAGACAGGTTTAACGAGTACGAGAGGTAAACTCGCCGAAAAACCGACACGCGGGGGACTGAAAACAGCTTGCGGGTTTGTGTATGATGAATGGTTGCCTTGGAGATTATCTGACTATAGTGTACAGATTGCGGGGCTGTGGGGAACGCACAGAATCACAATTAGAGGAGCTACGGAGCAGTGTGGAGCTCAGCTGGGGAGGGCTTAATCGGAGAAGGCTTCAGCGTGGCGTCTCGTTCCGTCACGGCGGGCAGATGGCGGTGTGGAAATACAGGCGATGCTGCGTCAGAGGGGAGGTATAGGTGGGCTCGGGCCTGTGTGAGAGCCGGGTAATGTTGATGGGGATGTTGCGCGGAAGAGTTTAAAGGGGGGGGGGCCATGCAAATTTGACTTTTTTGAGGTGTTGTAATGTAGCGGCCTCATCAAACACATACCTGGAGTTGTGTTCCATTACTCACGCTCGTTTCGTCGATCACTGAACCCAAATTTGTCTCTGAGTTGTTGAAAATGGATTTTGTTTGCATTTTGCCAGTTTTGTTGCGTCATAGGTAAAAATTTGACTTCTCTTGTGCTGTTTTGTCCCAAGAGCATCACCCGATTCTTTCTACATTCAAAATAGTTTTAGTGTTGTATTTCTGCCTTGGTCCAATAATCCAAAATCAAAAGTAGTTCAAAAATGCTTTGTTTGCATTTTGCCAGTTTTGTTGCGTCATAGTTAAAAATGTCTTATGCAATTTTTAAGGCCCATGAGATTCATTTTAGGGTCAAATTGTTTGAAGTTGTATTTCTGCATTATTTGCGCTTGTTTCATGAATCCAATAATCCAAAATCGTTTCTTAGTAATAAAAAAAATCAGTATTTTTTGTGTTTTGTAGCATTAGAGGTAAAACTCTGGACTTCTCTTGCACTGTCTTTAAGCCCCAAGAGCCTTCACCGGATTCATTCTAAGCCATGTTTTCACAGTGAACACATGGCTCTGTTAGCACAGCATGCATGTGGGATCAGGACCTTAGCTGTTTACTCTCTGATTTTTCATTCTCATGACAGCAGAAGGGGCTTCAATGCCTAAATGTTGACACTATTTTACGTTAGAAGATGTGAAATACTGACCCAGATGTGACCAAAAGCATGTCTAAAAAAGGAATGTAATCCAGCAGAATGCATAATATGTGACCCAGAAGTCAACTGAGCATTTTCTTTTATTAGGTCGTTTTTGATCAGGGGTGTCCAAACTTTACTGACTGAGGGCTGCATATCGCAACATATTTGAAGCGTAGGGTTTCAGATTCATGCAGCTAAAACCTGGAACAGTCTTCCTGAACATGTGAGCGGCTTCTGCTCTGACGCTGTTTAAATCCAAGCTCAAAACGGTTCTATTTAGCTGTGCATATACATACTGAAAGTTTTTAATTTTTCCTTCTGTACTCTTCTCTCTAATTTAATGTTCCTCTCTTTTTAAATTTTATGATGATTATTTATGTTTTGATTTGTTTGTATTGTGATTTTTCTGTAAAGCCCTTTGAATTACTTTGTGTACAAATTGTGCTATACAAATAAGCTTGCATTGCCTTGCCTATTAAAGCTAAACTCATTGAATTTATATTCTTAAAATTACTTCAATTTGCAATAAAATAGTTCTGCTTATGATCATTTGGGCTAGTTCAGTAGGAGACTTGAGGGCCAAAAAATATTGCTCTGAGGGCCACATTTGGTCCTGCGCCATAGTTTGGACACCCCTGTTTTAGATGAAAGTTGCCATTTAATATGTCTAAAATGTAAAATAATTATCCATATGTGCCACAGATTCAGACAAAAGCACAATATGTCTTGTTTAACTGAAAAGGAGTATTCAGCACCTTGGACAGCTCCGCAGTGCTGCTTTATGATCTATTGCACTTTTAGCAGAATAAGTTTCAGTCCATTTCTAGTTTAAGGCAGTAATTATGTCATTATATTTTAAACTTACTATAAAAGAAAATGCAAAAGCAGCTCTTGACGTCAAAATATGCTGCTGTCTGCTTTTAATTAGAAAGCCTTTTTATTGCTAGTTGTTCTTAGCTTTTCTTCCATTCAACATATACAGAGTTTTTTAAGTATGTGCTGAGATGGAAATACATTTTAGTCATTGTCATAATCTGATTCTTACTTTAACAGCACGAGCTCACATCGTTTTAATGACATGATAATAGAATGCAAAAAAACACATTTGGTCCCAAAACGATCATTAGCATTATTCTGTGTTTGGAGCTGTCATCGCACCGCGGCGGGCGGCGCATTTATTCACACACGCAGTTTGCACACAACGATCTCACATTTTCAGACAGGCACAACACATCGATACACCTCTGACATTAGCGCTGGAGCTAGCTAAATGCACTGCTCTTTTTACAGTAAAGATCAGAAGTGACGAATTATTCAGACTCCCCTGCTTTAAATTTCAGCATAAAAGTGAAGAAGGAGGAGACTTATTTTCACTTTGGTGTTTATACTGTGCAAAAAATAAAAAATAAAAAAATAAATAAATGTGTTGGCTGGAATGTTTCACAATTGATTCTGGGGGGAGGGTAATGCATGTATGTCTACGGAGGAATGTTCAGCGGTTCCCATGGTGGCACAGTGCAAACACAAAGCCTTATAAGGTTTTATACTGTCTGAAAAAAATACAAATAATACAACATGTCTAAAAATAAAAACATATTTCTCTAATTTCTCCTGCTAGCCGGCTTGTGACTCTGATGTTATTCGGAGGAGACTTGTTTAACAGCATAAATCAACTCTCCAGTTACTAATAGTTGCAGCTAAATCAGTTCTTTATGGCCGGACTGTGTTAAAGCAAAGCTCAGATTAAAGCCTGACATGAGTGACAGAGCTTCAGACAGAAGTAGCAGTAGTAAGTTTAGTTATACAGTGCTTTTCACAGACACATGTCCCTAAAGATGCAGGGAGAACATGCAAACTCCACACAGAAGGCCCGGAACCCAGAACCATCTTGCTGTGAGGCGTGAGTGCTAATCACTCAGCCACCGTGCAGACGAGCGCCTCCATTTAGCTTCACACCCCGAGGAACTTTGATGATTTGAGCTGGAAAGTACCAATATATGGGGAAAGAATAGTTTTCACTGCCTCCACTGCCCACCACCCGAACGGTTTTGTGGTGGGACTTTACTGTAATAGGGTTGTTAGTGTGAAGTTTTGAAAAAAAACAAAAAAACAATATTATAGATCATTATCTTATAATTTGGCCAATTTAAATCACAATATCTTTATCTAAAAGGACTTAATAAAAGAAGCTGCATTTCCCATGATGCTGATGCAGATGTCGGCACCTCTGATGAACAGCTGCACATCACACCAACAAGTAGTTTTTAAAAATGTCTTTATTTTATTTTGAAATGATTATGCAGCGCTGCTGAATGTATCACCGATTGAGAAAATAAAACTGGAGAATGAAATAAATACAGAACAGAACAGAAGTACAGAACATGGACGTTGATCAGAACAATGACGTCTTTAAAACAGAAGTATAAACATGCACAATTCACTCAAAATACAACTTTTAGAAGGCAAATGAGAAGTTAAACAACTATAACATGACTAAAAGCTCTAAAATGTCAAGTTTAAATAGACGCACAAATAAATATCGTACACATTGCAGCCTTGTCCAGTCCTTTGTCATCAATAGGCAGAGTTCAATGATAAAGCACCAAGGACCTTGTTCCATTGTTGCACCAGCAGTGTTTATCAGCCCTACTCCTCTGTGATAGGCTTTGAGCCAGGGGAAAACTTGGCTGTAGAATCAAATGGGACCTGGGCTGTGCGGAATTACAGCATTTTACTGTTTAATGCATGACTCGTGTAGAAAAGGGGTTAATCTCGTTATTGGAATGGTTCATGCCAAGTTTAGACAATAAGCTCCTGATCCATATTTGTGTGCCAGCTGCCGTCTCTACGCAGCAGTAAGCCTCGTGTCTCTTTTATTTATTTTTAACGGCTCAGAGAATGTTGTTTCGGTTTCATTTAGCTTCTGTCTTAGCAACAAAGTCACCCAAAGTCATGTAATACAGTGGATGCGTACAAGACTACAAAGCAGATAGAACTGTGGACATGTTTTCTGTGGTGTTGTCAGTGCAAAATGGAATCGTTTTTTTCCGTATTTTATAGGAAATTACTATTATGTTACTTACAATGGATTTTTTTAAAATAATTATTGGTTAGTTCAGTGATTTATTTTAAGTCTGGTGTCATAAAGGATATGGACTGCTTTCAGTTATTGGAATTCAGTATCAATGCCAAAACTGAACATTTGATGGATATTGGCCCCAAGATGTGAGTTCAGTCGATATATTGGTCTATAAACTGGTGTAATAACACAATATAGTGGACAAAAACATTGTACTATATGATAAATAAAGATTACAAAACACATTTACTACTGTATAAGCTGTTTGTGTTTAAAGGAAATAAATCATATTTTTCTCCTTGTATCAGTTTATTTTGGGCATCTGCAGTTAATTAAAGTATCAACAACGGTATCGAAATATCAAAAGCTGGATCGATGCATCCCTGTTTATCAACAGAGGAGCATTAGGTAAAGACTAAACTTTATTGGTGGAAGCTGTTTCTTTATCTTGAATGTTCCACAGGATGTGCCATTAAACTTTAAGATTACATTTATTCAGTTATGTTCTTTAAAAAAAAGAACATAAAAAAAATCTGTCTTTTTTAATACTGTGAGCACATTTGCCTCCCCACAGATCTGATAATATAATAATTCATCAGTGTTATATGGCACTTTTCTGGACACTCAAAGATGCTTTATAATAATAATAACAAGAGCTCCTCCAGCGGGGCAAAATACGCCCGTACTTTGAATTATTGTATATAGAATTAAGTTAGAATTTGTCAAACCTAGTTAAAGATGAATTGTTGGTGCAGTTTGGAAGTTTGACATTCCTAGGTGAGACGGTTGTCGAGCTAGAGCGCGGACAAGGTAATGTGTAGTTGTCTTGTATTCTCTCTCTCCCGTTGCCTAGCAACCGCTGCAGCTGGAACTGTGTGTCACCTTTGAACTTTAAACTTCAAAGCTTTGAAGTGTCCACGGACGGACGGACGGACGGACGGACGGACGGACGGACGGAGGGACGGACGGAGGGACGGACGGACGGACGGACGGAGGGACGGACGGACGGAGGGACGGACGGACGGAGGGACGGACGGACGGACGGCGCCATACCATAATACGTCCCGTTTTATCACGGGCGTATAATAATAGTACATTTTATTTATTAGGCGTCTTTCTGGACACTCAAAGTCGCCTTATAACAACAGTTGAAATGGGACAGTATTTAACTGATTGATTGTGTTTAGGATTGTATTTAGTGTTGTATTTTAGTATTTAGTATTTAATAATGTATTAGACAGTATTTGACCTGATTGATTGCATTTAATTGACTTACAATTAGCTTCACAGATCATTGTTCATTCACTCCACACTCGGTGGTGTAAACTGCTATTGTAGGCTCCAGTCTGCACCTCCACCATCACTCCCGCACACACCACGTTCACACGAGGCACTGGGGGTGAAAGGTCATGCCTAAGGACACAGCGCCTCACTGTGGCACCTGATTTTCCCAGTGATCTCCTGTTCAGGTGCTAACCAGGCCCGGCCCTGCTGAGCCTCTGAGATCTGACCCCAGATCAGGCTTTGAAAAGACGCTATGGCCACACAATCTGATCTGACCTGTCAGTTGACCTGCTGGGATCATCTGCTTTTCTCCATGGAGATACTTTCTGTACTTTGGAACATTTCAGGCGAAGCAATAACATCTCCATGGAGACAAACCCGTAGGGGACCCTCCACCAGAAATGTTACAATATTTACCTTAACTACACAAGATTTAATGGAAAGTGTTGCATTATAGATTAAAATAGCTATTTTGGTTGCCTAAAATTATTATGGATTTAGCTGACATAATTAGCCTGACAATTTTGTTAAAAGTACTAAAACAAAAATAATTAGCTGACTAAATATTCACTCAAGCGAAAAAATATTGTGACTGAAAGTAAATTACACTTTCTTGTCAAAATGAACACGTCTCAGAAATAAAGAACGCGCTAAACCCTACATCAAAATCATCAAACGTCTAATAAAACTCTTATGGCGTTGATCTTTTAAAATCCCATTATGCTGAGGGGTCCCTGAACGCTCCGTGGAGTCAAACATCCTCATGAATACATTAGACACATGCGGGTGACGAGATTAAGGACAATTCCCCCCAGACCGGACCTGCTCCTCTTATGTCTGATCAAGCCGAAAAACGCCATTACGCTTTTGTCACCGCGACGATCTCCCTGGTTAAACGCGTCCAGAGCCGATGACCTTTTCAGCACTTGGCCACGTCGTCAGGTCTATTACCCACAGTCCCCCTCTCCTTCCGAGAACTCCGTGTTTCACAGAGGATGAAAAGACTCGGGGGTCATTTCCTACTTTTTCTTCTTTCTGTGGAGAATTCGAGATGAGCATTCAAACAGGAAGCAATCAGGAGTGTGAGGATGTTATTATGGAGTTTGAAGTGGGTGAAAGTGCATAGAACAGGTTAGACTGAAAATTTTGCTTTTTTCGTACCTTTTTATACGCCCGTGATAAAACGGGACGTATTATGGTATGGCGCTGTCCGTCCGTCCGTCTGTCCGTCCGTCTGTGGACAATTTCTTGTCCGCGCTCTAGCTCGACAACCGTCTCACCTAGGAATGTCAAACTTCATGGCTGGACACCCCATGGGTCAAGGATGTTCCCTATTGATTTCAAGGTCACAGGGTCAAAGGTCAAGGTCACGGCCCGACCCTTTGCGAAAACCTTGTCAGTATTGGAATCTTCCAAACTGCACCAACAATTCATCTTTAACTAGGTTTGACAAATTCTAACTTAATTCTATATACAATAATTGAAAGTACGGGCGTATTTTGCCCCGCTGCCGGAGCTCTTGTTTTGTTATACACTAGTGATAGTGTATAACAAAACAATTGACAACAACAAAACTGAACACTTTTTTGCAGTTAATAGATGCTTTTGTTTAAATGAGTGCGCATCTACTCCTCAGTGGAATCGTCATGAGGAGGAGGGCGGGGCGGAGCAACGTCGGCCATGTTGGGAAGGTCAAACACCACACAGCAGCTCAGGGCACAACGAGGGTTCTCCATGTCCCGCACCTGAGTCCAAACTCCGGCCCTTGCATCAAAACATTCAGCACAATGAAGGGCGCCCCCATTGTCCCCGCCTACAACATATAGCTGATTGTCAACAACCCCGATGCCAAAGTTGCTGCGCTCGGTCCACATGTTGGGTAGGGGGCGCCACGTGTTGGTTGCGGGGTTATAGGCTTCAACAGTGTTCAAACGGGAATCCCCATTAAACCCACCAACAGCGTAGATTTCATTGGCATAGGCGATGACACTGACCCCAGTGCGCATGGTGGACATATCTGCTATCATGGTCCACTGTTCGGTTAGTGGGTTGTAAGTCTCAGCTGATGCCAGGTGATGTTCACCATTAAAACCTCCACAAATGTAGATCTTTCCATTGTACACTGTGCTGCTGGCATCGCTCCTCTTTTCGTTCATAGGTGAAATCATGGTCCACTGATTGGTCACTGGCAAGTACCTTTCGGCTGTCTTCAGCCTGTCCAGTCCATTGAACCCGCCTATCGCGTAGATCAAACCATCCAGCAAAGTCACACTAATGTAGCACCTATGTGAATGCATGGGTGCTATTTCTTGCCACGTGTGAATTGCCAGGTCGTACTTGCAGGTAGTGTTGAGCCAGTGATTGCCGTCATACCCTCCAATCACGTACACAGATCCATTAAGGAACACTGTGCCGTGATAGCCTCTTGGAGTCCAGTCATCATTAGCCACACCCACCCAGCGATCGGTGCGGTTGTCATAGACTTCAATTCTGTTGGTTGTTCTGTTTTGGCTATAGCCACCAATAACCATAAGCACCGCACTGGGCAGCCTTGGAGTGGCTAGACGAGTGGGGGGCAGGGAGGCATTGTACCTCCTAGCTCTTTCATCCAATATCACCTTTATGATCTTCTCCTCCACAGTCTTCCAGTTATGAATGTAGTGGGACAGGTTATATCTAATCATGCACTGAGTGAAGTCATCAACATGGATCAGACCCAGACGGACTTTTAGTAGGAGGTCGGCCAAGTAGTGGTTCCTTTCCTCAGGAGCATGTGCAATCCATCTGATGACTGCCACTAACACGGTGGTCTCCTCCTTCACGTTCAGCCGATCATCATCAATGACTGAACACAGGTCTTCCCTGGAGAGCTGGAAGAACTCTTCAGAGCTGGTCACCACCTCTTCGAAATGCTTCAGGACGTATAAGAAGGCTTGTTTCCTCAGCTGGGGGTAGTAGTACTTGTTTGAGATACCCCATACAGTGATGCAGTTACTGGGGGACATTTGCTCCTTCATGACCTGACAGCAAACTTCGGTAATGCCGCTCACATCTAAGTAGTCAGCAGCTATAAAGAGCTCCTGGAGGTTTTCCTGGGTGATGTGCACCACCCCGGTGTAGCAGTAGTCCAGGATAATCTTCATGATATCAGCTGACACATTGGAGATCTCAAACACCTGGCAGTCAGGGCTGGACCTGTCAGTGAAGAGGCTTTTAAAGTATGTGCTGCTGCTACACAGAACCAGTTTGTGTGCTGGGAATTGCACGCCGGCCACGTTGAGCAAAGCATCGCACAACTTCTGCTCCCTCCTCAATTCCTTGAACACAGTGTTCATGTTTGGTTCTGTATTTGAAAATGGATATCTTTGCACAGAGACATGTCTGTCTCTGTGCCCTCTCACAGTGAAAGTGAAGCCTCTTTCCATCTCTGTCTTTTTAACTTCCATCTCTGTCCTTTTATGTTACGTGCCGTAGATCTGAACTCTCTTCTCAAATGTTCTGCTGCTGAAAGCGAGAACAACCCACATTCTCTGCTTCTTTGACCTTTGACACTTCAAAGCTTTGTAGTGTCTTTAAGTTCTGTTGCTGCAATCTGATTGGTGGAATTCCGATTCTAGAATGTGATGATGTCATACTCATACTCCTACTGCAAGAGCCAGATTTCCCTATTGATTATCCGTCCGTCTGTCTGTCCGTCTGTCCGTCTGTCTGTGGACAATTTCTTGTCCGCGCTCTAACTCGACAACCGTCTCACCTAGGAATGTCAAACTTCCAAACTGCACCAACAATTCATCTTTAACTAGGTTTGTCAAATTCTAACTTAATTCTATATACAATAATTCAAAGTACGGGCATATTTTGCCCCGCTGGAGGAGCTCTTGTTAATTTTGGTGGAGGTTAAAAATGGACCTCCTGGTTGGACACGAACAGAAAACGTGGCACAAATCCAAATGTAAATGTTGAAACTTAGCAAAATGTCACAATTTTGATTGGACTATTAAAAATAAAGTGAAAAATCCATATTTTGTTAAATGAAGGTTTAAAAATCCGGAAAATAAATAAATGCAGAAAAATTGTACCTGCATTTTGGTGACATTTTTGGTGTTAATGACAGAATGACATAATAAAAACAAAAAAATACATGAGAACCTGTTATATTTACTCTGCAAATGACAGATTTTCAATTTTCAGTGTTTTTATGTATGTATTATTAACTTATTATGTATATTATTAATTATGAATTGGTTTGGGGTGAGTTAAGTGGCAGTTTGGGTAGAAAAAAATATGAAGAAAAGCACAAAATTACTGAAAGTAGCACTAAAATGGAAAACCATTTACGAGCCAGGACAGTAAAAATAACAACTATCATGTTTACCGCACACTTCCTGATTATTTGACACTAAAATGCTTATAATCAGAAGCTGAGTGAAGTGAAAAATCCATATTTTGTAAAATGCCGGAAAATGCATAAATGCAGAAAAATCCCTGCATTTTGGTGACATTTTTGGTGTTAATGACATAGAATGACATAATAAAAAACAAAAAAATACATGAAAACCTGTTATATTTACTCTGCAAATGATATCTGACACTAAAAGGCTTATAATCATATTCATATTTTGTTAAATCGAGGTTTAAAAAGCCAAAAAATAAATAAATGCAGAAAAATTGTACCTGCATTTTGGTGACATTTTTGGTGTTAACGACATATGCATTCTATAAAAAAGAAAAGAAAACTGTGATATTTACTCAGCTGATGACAAATTTTCAGTCTTTTTTTCTTTATTTATCCTTAATTTAGTTTTTATATTATTAATTATGAATTGGTTTGGGGTCAGTTAAGTGGCAGTTTGTGTAAAAAAAATATGAAGAAAAGCACAAAATTGCATAAAAAATAAATAGATTAAATACAAAATAAATAGAATATACACACAGAAACATAGAAAACCCCTACTTATGTCATCAACACTGAAAATTCCATTCAAAATGCAGAGTCAATTTACAAGAAAGGATGGCAGAAATCATACTTATCATGCTTACCGCACACTTCCTGATTATCTGACACTAAAACGCTGATAATCAGAAGCCGACAGCTCACAGTGGACTTACTATGACCTGGGGAAAGACGTTGTTTTCTCAGATATTAGTACTTGAGGGGGGGGGGAAAAATCAGGCATGGGCCCTTCGCCATGGTTGGTAGGTCAGCGTTATGTAATTACCTCTGTGTATGTCATATCTGCTGCCCAAATCCAATCAGAACGCAGCATTATAAACTAGTCTAGCCTGCCATCTGCACGTCTTTAAGATTAAGGTACACTTTATTGTCCCCATACGGAAATTAAAGCACGACTGAGTAGCCATAACTCTCCCGCTCTTTATTTCCAGCTTGCTGCTTGCAGACAACAGACTAGATGGACTTCCCCGGTGGATTGTTAGCTGTGGTTGCTACTAAAGCTTCTATTCAATGTCTTGGATTGATTGAAGAAGATACTCTGAGCTGTCATGGGCCAAGTTGGTATTATGTCTCATTAGCTGCGTTTCTATTGTTACAGGATCTGGTCTTTCGCTCGATGTGGTTAAATGAGAATAAAATAATAAAAAAGCTGAATTTGACCTGTATATCAAGTTAAAATATCATATCACAGTTGCTGAAAGTGGAAAAAAAAGCTCTGTACACAGTTTTTAGTGCTTTAGAAATCAGAAAAAATATAAACGGTTTGCAGTGGTCTAAAGTTATTCCTCACTCAGCATCTGCAGTGATTTTATAAGCACTTTACACCACTCTAAGAGACCAGAACAGAGTTTTACAGTGACGGTACACAGCGAATTTTAAACATTTTAAAACTTATATCGTGTTATTTGTCTTGTTTTCAGGTTTATTATCGACTTATTAGTTCTGAGACGGCTTCATTCTACTCTAGAGATTGTTTATTTTAAAATAACTTGTCAAGTAAAATGAGCTGCCGTTTTCTGCTAGATTTAAGTGTTTATATCTTAAATTTCGGCCAAGCTTTTTTGCAGTGTAAAGCTAACAACAACTAGCATGCCAACCACACACTCCCTGATTAGCGGACAGTAAAACACTTGACAATTAGACGCAGACATTTTGTAGCTTATTATGGCCACAACAGCTGCTTGTTGATACTTTCATGCTGGGGGGGTTCTGTATGAAAACAAGATGGCGGATGCCGTGAGTGGTTTGGAAGGCTCCACTCACGAGCACAAGTCTGGTAACAACCTTGCTGTTTTTATAATACACTTTCTTGTGAATGCATTTTTAAGGTTTTCATGTAAGAAACGGTATGGTGTCACAAAATATAACATCAAACAACACCGTGGCAA
Organism: Odontamblyopus lacepedii; assembly: GCA_034769755.1. NCBI lineage: Eukaryota > Metazoa > Chordata > Actinopteri > Gobiiformes > Gobiidae > Odontamblyopus > Odontamblyopus lacepedii. The sequence continues at coordinate 29,293,954 of CM068363.1, forward strand.
GTGTGTGAAAGATGTGTCAGCCCATTACCTGCCCATCCTTGCCATCGCTTGCTGTGTCACGATGCAGCTACCTTTTTTGCTCACCTGCGCTACACCTCCAAGCAGCCTCACAAAGAAAAGCGATTTGGACTGGGCTATGGATCCTATGGGTATTTTGCACCAAAACGCTACACTACACTTCTTTGGATTTGGATATACTGCTATCCTCTCCCATGTTGTGACTGTCAACACAGTGGACTCCCGTTCACTGAATAAACACAAAGTTATAAAGCACCAGATACATCCACGGATAATGGCCCAAACTTTGCTGCTGCTGCTACTGTTGTCGGGAGACGTACATCTTAATCCCGGGCCTTTTCATCCTGAACCGGAGTCAATAGTACAGCAAAGTGGCTCGACAACAGCTGAAACTCTGATGCTATCTCACTTGTCTACTAAAACACCAGCGCCTCACAAACTCACCCAGTTGATGTTTCTGAAAGACAGTTGCTGTCCTTGTGTCGGTGACAGTCGGCGGCTCTGCAAGGCGGAGCTTCCCGGAGGTGCGAGAGACAGCAGCGCGGAGTTTTGCAAGTGGGCAGTGTTGTGCGGGCCTCGGCGGAGTCCGACGGTGCTAAAACATTCCATACGTCCATCTGCGGGGTCACTGAACAGCATAGTGATTCCATGCCGGAGCCCCAGTTCCCAACTTCAACAACAGACTCGAACATCGGACTGCAGCGTTTAGCGCTCCCTCTTCCATCACAAACGGAACAGTTAACAACCTGTGTCTCCGCTTTGCCTATTTCTGTGAACTGTGACCCGCACAACTCCCAAACACCGGAGAACAACAGCGCTCACGTACAAGCGCCATCCACAGATGCTGGATGTAAACAAAGACGGTGTCCCGCACGGGACAAAACTCCAAACGGCGCGACACTTAAGCAGAGACAGTTCAAGTTTTTCCAAACAGTAAACCACGCACAAGTTATTTGGAATCCTAAGACCAAACCAAAGGGCATGTTGGGAGGACATATTAACATAAGAACACTTTCCCAAAATAGATCAAATACATAATTTGTTAATAGATTCAAACTTGGATTTTTTGTGCATCTCTGAAAGTTGGCTGAATCGACATACGCCAACAGACCTGATAGAAATTCCAGGATACAAGTGCTATAGGAGAGACAGGGATCAAGGAAGGGGTGGGGGTGTTCTAATATATATTAGAGATCATTTTAAATGTGAAGTGATCAATATAAATGTGAAACTGGAATGTCTTGGCTTGCAAGTTTCACTGTCTCCCAACATGAAATTTAAAATTATTGTTTTTTACAACCCACCCTCATATGGTGTTAATTTTTATAATGAATTTAAAAGCTGTCTTTCAAGTATTGATGATGGTACAGAATGTATACTTTTAGGAGATTTTAACATCAATTGGCAGGAAAAAAAATGCAAAATGAAACTAAAATCTGCAGTAGACAAACTTAAGTATAAACAACTAATAGAAAAACCTACTCGAATTACAAGACACAGCGAAACTCTGATTGATTTGATCTTTACAAATAGACCGGAAAGGGTAACAAAAACATATAATTTCATTACAGGGCTCTCTGATCATAACATGACTCTAGTTGTAAGGAAACTTACTAAAAAGCGTTTTCTCTATCTTAATAACATAGAATCTAAAACTAAAATGACAGGGATTCCAAAAGCAAACATAAATGATTTTGATCAGGAATTAGGCCAAATAAATTGGGACAGTGTCACTGAAGAGTTTGATCTAAACAAAAGTGCTACAAAATTTGTCAATACACTGAATGATCTAGTAAGAAAATACACTAAAACTTGGACTAGTAGACCAAAAAAACATTCTCTTCCCTGGTTCAATGGTGAAATTTGGCAAGTCATGAAAAACCGTGATCTTGCACTTAAAAAGTCCTTAAAGACTAAAAATGTAACTGATCATCTGATCTACACTGGTCTCAGAAATCAAGTAATAAGTGCACTGCGTAAAGCAAAAGCAAATTTCTTCACCAAAAAAATAGAAGAGGCCAATGGAAGTAGTGCCAAATTGTGGCAACAATTAAACAGTTTAACTAATCCTGCCAAGAAAAAACTCACCAAAATAGACTGTCTCAAAGTGCATGGAAATATTACAAACAACAATGAATTAATAGCAGATGTTTTTAATAACTTTTTTATTGACTCCATACACGAATTGGCGGATAAATTCAAAAATGTTGTGTCATGTACTGAAGACACAAATCGAGATAATACTGATCTGTTTAGAATAAAAGAAGTGTCTTCTGACAAAGTAAAAAAGATAATCTCAAACATGAGTAATTCAATGTCAAATGACATTCATGATCTTAATGCAGCCCTGATTAAAAAACACCAAGACACATTATTAGAACCCATTACACATCTAGTAAATCTTTCTATTCATTCAAACACATTCCCACAGTGCTGGAAAACCGCTGTTGTAACACCGATCCACAAGTCAGGCGAAAAAGACACACCTAACAACTACAGGCCAATTGCCATCTTGCCTGTTGTGTCTAAAGTTCTAGAAAAGGCCATTGCTGAACAACTCATGGAACATCTGGAGTCTAACCAACTGCTGCACCCTCAACAATTTGGGTTCAGGCAAAAGTACAGTACAGAAACAGCAAATTGTTTTCTGCTGGAAAAAATTAAGAGCTGCCTAGATAAAGGCCAAGTTGTTGGTGCAGTCTTTTGGACCTCAAAAAGGCCTTTGACACTGTGGATCATAGCGCTTTATTAAACAAACTCCAGCCTTTTAAAATGTCCCTAATGCATTACTCTGGTTTAAAACATATCTTGAGGGCAGGCAGCAATGTGTTAAGGTGAATGGGGTTAAATCTGGCCTTCGCCTTAACAATATGGGGAGTGCCACAAGGTTCGTGTTAGGGCCGCTTTTGTTTTCAATGTATATTAATGACCTTCCCGACTGTTGCAAAGGTGTTAACTGCCAGCTCTATGCAGATGACACTGTTATCCATGTGTCTGCTAAAAAACTCCACTCAGGCAGGGCAGCAGTTGACACAGGCTTTGCTCCACATCTCCACCTGGCTTGAGCAATCTCATCTAACCTTAAACGTTAAGAAAACTATTGCCATGCTTCTATTAGAACACAAGCGTTAAATAGCCCTTTTAAAGTTTACATAAATGATGAAATAATTGAAGAAGTCAAAGAGACAAAATATCTAGGAATCATTATTGACAGCAATCTAAAGTTCCAAAGCCAGGTAAAGAATGTGTGTAAAAAGATCAAATCAAATTTGAGCTGCTTTCGCTTTCATTAGAAGAGAACTGTCTCATCAAGCTGCTCTGTTATATTTACACGGTATGATATTTTTCTCATCTCTCTTATTGTCTCACTTCATGGTCACAAACCTCGCCCTCAACACTTCAGCCAGTCATATCATTGTACAAGCAGGCGATTAAGGTTTTTGATAAAAAACCCATGAGGTGGCATCATTGTGACATCATCCATCAACATAATCTTTACATTTGAAAATTTTGTAAATTTTAGCACCCTGAAACTGTTTTTAAATGTCTGACAAATCATGTGTCACCACTGTTGTCTGATTTTGCTGTCAGGCGTCGGGGCTCTCTCAGACCTAACACCAGAGCTTCTGTCAGTGGAGACTGTGTCGTTCCAAAGTCTAGAACCTCCTTTGGACAGTCCAGTTTCTCCTCTACTGGACCCAGACTGTGGAACTCTCTCCCCACTGACCTAAAACAACAGACTGACCCCAACATTTTTAATAGACAATTGAAATTGTGGCTGAAGTCAGGACAGAGCTGTACACATGAAAATGCATAGTTTAACGTTTTATTGTATTATTAACTCTTAATGTTTTATTACTTTTAACCTTTTCTAAAAGCCTCCTGTGGACAGGTGTTGTAAATTAGCACTTGTGCTATAACACTTGAAACAATGTATCTGGTTTGTCCAATGCAATTGTTATGTCCATATCAAATAAATAAATAAATAAATAAATAAATGTATCTCTAGTGGCAGAATGTTCGTCCGTTGTCATGGTGACGCGATGCACACTTTAGTAAGCAAACCGCCCAAACGTTTTAAGATCTGGAAACTCAAAAATAAATGTAAAATGGGTTAGGAGGAGTTGTTTAACAGCACCGATCAGCTCCCCTGTTCTAGTTCACACCAAGGTTATGTTTACACTGAAGTGAATCACCGTATCGGAAACGATTTGCACCCAGACACGTCGTTTTTGTGTCTGCGAAACCACCTGAAACGCTGGCATAACGACATCACATGGGTGGTATAAACAAGGAAGTGGAGCACCGTGTCTGAAGTTGCAGCAGCCGATTCCGAGCCGAGGAAGACGGCAAGCGTGAAAACAGTCTTTTCATGGACCGATGACATTGTTAAGTTGTTACTGAACTGTTTCCTGTTTGTCTAGGGTTTGTTTAAACTGTTTTCCACAATAGCGTCACATGACCAATGTCACAAACCCAGCGAATCAGGAAGACGTAAGTCACAGTGACGTGGTCCAATAAGGACGGCAACTAGAGCTCCTACGTCAGCGTATCAGCGATTCCAGACGTCCGCACAGTGCCAGATCAGATCCGTACTCAGAAGAATCCGTGGGAGCTGGCGGCACCAGATCATTCCGTCTGTGGAGCCATTTTCCATCGGATTAGTGTGGACGAACACCTCATCCGCAACGAAAACGACTCAAATACGTACTACTGTGGATGGGGCTTAAGCCAACTCTTTCTGGTCAGACTGTGTCAAAATAAAGCTCATATTAAAGTCTGAAAAAAGCCTCAGACAGAGCAGTGCCTACAGTTAGCATCACATCTTCTGCTGCAAAGTATATCCGAATTGGGCATGACACATTTTGCTTTCATCAGGTACAGGCCTTTCAATAACCGCGTATCTGTAGTTCTTTTCCGATGCGTGTATTACCACTTCATGTCTCGCTAGATGAACATTCAAAAGTTCTAATTTTCCAAAACACAATCAAACTAATTACTTACATAAAACCCAAAACTTTGATGTCCTCCGGGAACTTGGGACTATTTTTTACCCCGCCAAATGTTTTATGTTTTCCTTTCTCATCTGTACCCACACAGCGTTGATGGCGGCGTATGGATACAACAAGAATGGACAAACACCATCTGTATCCCGCTGTCTCCGGAGCTCTGTGAGGCAAGACCATGACGCAGGCGCTGCTAATTCACTTCCAGGGCAGTTTCGGAAAAGTCGGAGCAGATGGGGGTATATGCGAGTTGGTGTTTGGAGAGAAATCCTAAAGTTAGAAAGAGAGCAGCTGTAGCCCATATTTTCTGATCTATGTTATAATGTTCTCTCATCGCAAACATACCTGGAGTTGGGTTTTGTTTCGTTTGCACATGTTTAACACACAGAACCTGCAGATTTAGGTTCTTCTCTCAAACAGAAAACACGGTTCCACTTTGTGATGTCATGTGGTAAATACAGGAAGTGCTTCATTGTGTTTTTAAACTCCGTACGGTTACACTAGAATCATTTGGATGATTTCAGCCCTGGAATTTGCCAATCACGACTAAAAAAAAGAAGGTAAAAGGAGCTGTCAACTTGAAAACAACCGCTTCATGCCATTATTGTGGATTTCTAAATATGAGAAGAATATAAACTGGAGAAAAGTTGTCCCAAATTAAATAGTCTGGATTTATTAAAGGGGAACTCAGTGTTGCCTCGGTGGAGATCTCGCTGTGGCAGGGAACCTGTCAAGGCAACAAACTAGTGTAGTGATGGGGGCAAGTTCTGAACTTCCACGTAAAACACCAATTTGCCCAGAAGAGTTTAACTCCACTTTAACCCATCTTACAACAGCCACGAGTCTAACAAACAAAACGCTCTGCCTGGTTCACTCATTAGTGTCTGGAAACGTTAATAATAAATTTGTAAGCAGTCTTAGCCTTACCTTTGTCGATTTCCCACTGTGCATTGCGAAAGACTCACTGCCACAGTGAGATCTCCACCGAGGAAACACTGATCTGTGCCGTTTTTTGGCTTCTGACAGAATTCCACCACCTCTAGCAACGAACTTTAGCTTCAAATGTGCAGGAGTTCCCCTTTAAAGGAATGCTGCACACAATCACAGAGAAATAATGACAACAAAACCTTCTGTCCGTCATGCAAGGTCCGTCTCTCCCTAATCTGCATGGAAAAACAAAAACAGGCGTCTTATACAGTTATCAAACGTCATGAGGTAGATCTAAACAACTCTCAAATGGAGACTACTTGTCTGGGGTGAGCTGGGGCATCGATCGGATTTCCCTCAAGTTTCCCACTATTCCTAAATGATGAGAATGAACAAAGCCACAGTTTGTTGTTTTAATAATGATGGATAAAGACAGAGCAGAGTGACCGGCCTTGAGATAGTCCAGGAACAGCGGATTACACCATCACATGTGAGCAGGGATACAGAAATGCTTCAGCACAGTGAGTTGCCAGTTATCTAAACCCATAGAATCTACTGTTTAGCTTAACAAAGTAAGAAATTCCCATCACAACAAGACCTTTAAAAATGTACTTCCTAGTTGTACGTGGACAGCAAATGTGACATACACAGAGATAATTCTATACAAATTCAGACATAAATGCCCAAAACTTCGCAAAATTGCACAACTTTGACTGGGCTATGGAAATTCAAGTGACAAATCTGTATTTTTGCAAGTGAAGGTTTAAACTAGAGATGTAACAATTAACGAAATACTGTGATATCGTATTGTCAAAAGTCTCAAAATAATATCTTGGACCATCACAATATCTTGAAAGTTTCTTTGCTTAAATTCATTGTTATGGTGCGGCAGCAGCTAAAAGTAGAGGGAACTACATAGACCATGATGCTTTGCTCTGTTTCATCCCACCTGCATGTTTAAATAACTCTTATTAAGCACTTTTATATCTCAATTATTGGGATTATGGCAGAAAACTGGAATATACAGTAATAAATATCGTACCGTGAGATCGATATTTTGGACATATTGTGTCAAAAGATGGCATATTGTTAAATAAATACATAAAAATTGTTCCAGCAAAAAAAAAAAAATAAAAAAGGTAATTTATGAGCAAGGACTATCATGCTTACCACACACTTCCTGGTTATTTCACAGTACAACACTTACAATTTTCGGGATAGTTTTATCTCAGCTAAGTGGCAGTTTGCGGAGACAATTTATGAGCGAGGACTAGCATGCTTACCACACACTTCCTGATTATCAAAGAGTAAAAAACTTACAATAAGAAGCAGACAATACAGCAAACGTATTATGACCTGGGACTTTTTTTTTTCTCTCAAATACATGGAAGGAAATCAGGTACTGGTCTTTTAACACGGTTGCTAGGTAACAACAACCCAATTATGGCTTTATCTCTACCTCTATGTCATTTTGGCTGCCCATATCCCATCAGGAAGCCACACTATGAGCTGGTCTAGCCTAGAGAAGCCCGAGCAGATGGGGGGGTACAGTATATGTTTGGAGTGAGATCCTAAAGTTGGAAAGAGCAGTTGTCGTATTTGTTGTTAAAATAAACGCCGGTGAGAAGAGCGGAGCAGTTTTGTAGGAGCCAGTAAATGTCCGCGGTTTATACGGCGCCGCAAATCATGTCCAACCACTGCTTGTAAACGTCCTTTTGGTGATTACACTGGCGCTCGCGAACGAGAAGAGTCTGATTGCGTTCAATGACAAATAAAATAAAATATAAATGTGATTACGTTACATTACATTTTTGTGCCGAAATAAAAAAAATAAGTTTGCTTTTTGCCGTGTTTTGGCATTGTTGATTTGTCCTCATTTTTTCATGGCACAAATGTCATTTCATTTTTCATTGAATCAAATTTCATGATGCATTTTAATAAAGGCTGAGAGTCTTTTCATTTAAATGCAGTTTATTTCATGTTTTTATGCTTCAGATGCTGAGATATTAAGGTTTTCATGAACGTTGACGATTCTTCAAAAAAAACCTTTACCCTGGAATAGCAGAGGTTTTTATAGGTGTTTTTTCCAGACGTTTTAGGGGTAAAAGCATTAAGGTGAACAAGGGAACTTTTTGATGGAGGGTACAAGCAGGTATTTTGCATGGAATATTCCACAACACAGCATTAAACTCATGTCTTTGAGTGTCCAGAAAAGCGCTATATAAAACTGATGCATTATTATTATTATTATTATTATTATTATTATTATTATTATTATTATTATATCCATGGAGACGAATAAGATAAGATGGATTTTAATGCTGAATTTTTTAGACAAGGATGTAACATGCATGTGGTAACATTAACTATACTTTTCTCAAATGTATTTGCTATTTTTGCTTCTTATTTTGAATTTAGTGTTTAGCCATATAATAATGAATATTTCCAATTTGAAGGTAAGAATGGAATGAGTGATGTGTTGCAATTGGGCACAAATCCATGGATGAAGGAAGAAGTTAAATCATATTTCTTTTGTTGTGAAATGTAAATGATCCATATTTGATTTCTGTTCACAAATTGCATTGCAGCAATATCAAAATCTACAATAACAACATGAGAGATACTGTTCAAACCTGTGTGCTCTGGTGTCCGATGAAAACAGTTATGGTTAAACTGTACAAATACATGCAAAACTATTATATTTCATCCTTAATTAAAATGCGTCTCTAAAATAACATTAAAATATCAATATTGATTATCATATCAATAATAATTATCCTTCAAAAAATCAACACTACTCCTTAGACTCATAGATGCAGTGAAATAATTTGTTTTATGTAACTCAATCAGAACTCAATCAGAATCTTTCATATTGTGATTCTGGGCAAAAACTGTTTGCATATTGAAGTGACTTGATCCCTATAATTGATGGAAAGATGAAAAATAAATGTTAAAACTTTGAAAATAAAGTTTCCTGTAAGTACTATCTTCTCAAGTCAAAGGCTTTACCCATGTGTCTCAAATAGGTTTGGTGTTGAACCTTTTTTACCAGTAATTTCCACTCAAAACAAGTTTTATAGCAAACTTTTCGGCCCGAGTAAGCACATTACATCTTCCCAGTCACCTCCTATACAACATATGTATCTTATTGACAACCACCCCCTCGTTTCTATATTAAGTAAATCTGCTGTGATTTGGCCTGGTTTATGTAACACACTGAGTATAATGAGAACGTGTGCAGGCCACATGGTACCTACAGGTGTGAGCGGGAGCACAGAGCCGGAGGAGAGCACGGGGCGGGAAATGACGGAGGAGTGGGCGGTGAAGAGGAGCGGGTGATGAAGAGGAGAGTGGGTGAGAAGGTGGAACAGGCGACAAGGCAGAGCGGGTGAAGAGGTAGAGTGGGTGACGAGGAGGAGCGGGTGACAAAGAGAAGGGCGGGTGATGAAGAGGAGAGTGGGTGAGAAGGTGGAACAGGCGACGAGGAGGAGCGGGTGACAAAGACGAGCTGGTAACGAGGTGGAGTGGGTGATGAAGAAGAGTGGGTGACAAGGTGGAGCAGGTGACAAAGAGAAGAGCAGGGGACGAAGAGAAGAGGGGGTGATGAAGAGAAGAGCAGGGGATGAAGAGAAGAGGGGGTGATGAAGAGAAGAGCAGGGGATGAAGAGAAGAGGGGGTGACGTAGAGAAGAGCAGGGGATGAAGAGAAGAGGGGGTGATGAAGAGAAGAGCAGGGGATGAAGAGAAGAGCGGGTGACAAGATGGAGTGGGTAACGAACAGGAGTGGATGACGAGAGAGGTGACGAAGGGTGACGAGAGGTGACGAAGAGAAGAGTGGATGACGAAGAGAAAAGTGGATGACGAAGAGAAGAGTGGGTGACAAAAAAGAGCAGGTGATGAAGAGAAAAGTGGGTGACAAAGAAAAGAGCAGGTGACGAAGAGAAAAGTGGGGGACAAAGAGAAGAGCAGGTGATGAAGAGAAGAGCGGGTGATGAGGTGGAGCGGGAACTCCGGACTGTCCATGTTAACGTCTGTGTGGATAGAATAAATTTAGAAGTAAAAAACAACCGTTGCATTTGAAGGATTTCTGCCTGAGCAGCAGCAGTGAGTTGTTCTTCCTGATAGAAGCTCAGCAGCGGCGGACTGATATATGAGAAAATAGTCCCTCAACATGTGACGATTCATGCGATGCAAGGTTAGTTTTATTTCAAGCATTATTCTATCAACACAAACATTCACATGGACAGTCTGGAGTTCTAATAGTTTTCCTCGGGTCTGTGGAGTGGGTCAGACTGTTTTCAGTGACAGGACGACTATGGCCATTGACATGCACTAGCTTAGCACCAGCAACCTCTGCAAATACAAGGACTGGATGGAAGATTTAAAAAAGCGTCTCCACACGTCTCCAGCTCTCTGGCTCACGAGGAAATGTATGGCATTAAGTTCATCTATCTTGCTCTTTTTCTATTAGAAGTTTATACTGTTAAAATAAATCTTGGAAAACATGTCGTGTTACTGTTAGCGTGCTTGCCTCTCCATCGATCTGACTCGTAACATGGCCTTTGTGGTGTCACCTGCTCATCTGCATAAAGACAGGTCAGTTTAACGACTTGTGCTATAGTCAAATTAAGAATCTCAACTTAATTTACCATCAACTTAAAAGTAAAAACACACACAAAACTCTTTTTTATATACATCTATATAAATTCAGGCGTCAAGGGGTTTAATGCCGTATTGTGAAACATCTCAGACCAATAATAACCAATAACATCTCAACAGAGAGCTACACAGACCCCAAAAAAATAATAAATATCTTTTACTTCTACAATCTAGTCTGAAACTCTACCCATCCATTTGGGAAATTCAAAATACATGTGCAGGTTTGGTGTCAGACTAACCCGGTTTTCAATTTTCTCTGCAATAAGACCCTGACACGTTGAAGTAACTTAGAAATGGTTGCCGTGGTGTTCCCATGACGATTTGGGTGTAGTCTGGTGGAAACTCGCCGGGGTGGAAATAAGCAGGTCTGGACGGAGACAGACTGCGCACTGTCACTCAGCCTGACGGACATGATCTGGTGCGGGCGCTGTCACCGAGGCGGAACATTTAAATATACATGAGCGAGCTGGACTTTTCACATTACTTCACTTAATGCTGCACTCTGTAATTTTCTGGTTGGGGGTTCTTCACCTGCTTATTTCTATCTATGTCATAGCTGTGCCTGGAATATTCCACATTTATGACATTAAACGGCTTTACTTTACATTTATTCAATTACAAATGGTTTTATAGCTCAAAAACACCTCGAAAAACGCTCATTCTGACTGTGAGCGGGGTCGCCTCTCCGCAGATCTGACCTCTAACTCACTCCGGTTTGGTTTTCTTGAAGATGGAAGGGTTTAACGCAATACGTACTGTGAAACCTTCCAGAAAAAGCAATCACATCTCCATTGAGAAAACCTTTTGACGGACGCTCCGCCAAAAAAGTTACACATGCACCGTTAATGCTTAAACTTATCATTTTAGTATTGTGCAAACTTTTTCCTTGTTTTAACATTGTCTACTCATCAAAAACCTGCCTCCACAAACATCCATGCACGTTTGAGTAATCTACAATCTTTCTCTGGCCATTTTTCTTTATAAATATCCAAAAGCAGGATACAAAACATGCAGTAAAACTTCGCAAACCTGATGCAATGTGCAGTAGTTTTAGTGGATTGGCTGCTAATTATGTTGTGATGGGGCTCTGAAGTGGGGGTGAGCGTGGTGAGCAAAAGGAGGGGGTCTCGGAGTGTCCAGAAACTGAAACTAATTCAATACATTTTCAAAACAAGGTAACACGGAGATTTAAATATTTTACGTGCAATGAAAACGCCATAGAAGTGAAATACTTTCTTTAAATAGTCTCCACCAGCTCATTTTTGTCATTTGTTGCGTTCCCTTATGAAATGCTGGCTAAAGGAATATTCAAATAGGGCTCATAATAATTGTAAATAGATGCTGATTGTTGATTTTGGGAGTTAGGTGTTTACTCAGGCTAAAAATAAGGAAAATATTTACTTGAAAACTTTCCGACTAGCACTGCGATTGTGAATCAAGTGCGTGATCCAATAGCACTGAGATTTTCATGACACTTTGAGGCATTTGCATTTAATTTGAACAGCGAAACTAATACAAAAAGTTTGGACACCTGTGGTTTATGGGATATAAACCACAGGTGTCCAAACTTTTTTCATCAAGGGCCACAAATCTAAGCACAGATGAAGCAGAGGGCCGATCGTGGGTAATAGACTGGTGCGCCGTACAGTGAATAATTGAAATATTTGCATGTTTAACACGTTAGAATGAGCCATCAGTCCTTTATCCGAGCTAAGATCCTCAAACCTAAACACTAAATGTTGAAAATTGGCTTTATCAAGGTAGATTTTCCAAAAAAACAATTCACCTGGAAGCCTGAGGGCCAAGAAAATGTGTCTGAGGCCAATAGTTCGGTCATGCCTGCCATAAACCAATGTCATTGCTTTGGAATATTCTACGATATGGCATTAAACGTACTGTATCTCCATGGAATCCTGCAAGAGAGACCTCCAAACCAAGTTACAGGTCAGATCAGTGGGAGAGAAGCCTGCAGACAGTAAGAAATAAGTGATTTTTTAAGTTTATTTGCAGCACAAACACATGTGACGGCAGAAAAGTTTATTGAAAACAGTGGAAACTTCCTGGCAAACTAACATTTCCAAGCAATAAGAGAAAGAAAGTTATATTGGGCATCATGAAAGAGCTTTTTTGGAGTTTCTACCGTGTTATAACATTGTTCCCTCATCAAAAACCTGCCTTGAAGTGGTTTTAGACGTCATCCATGCATGTTTGAGTCATCTAGTGATCTCTCTCGAGCCTTATCTGAACCCTCCTTATGGTTAGTTGTACAATTCTGTCTAAAGCTTCGCCCACAAACCTACGTCGCCCATGTTCCCAAGCCATAAATACACAAAAACAAACTCAAAACCGTACGCAACAACTTGACAAACCTGACGCGAAGTGCAGTCGTTTCTTTGACGCTGATTGTGTTGTGATAGTGGCTCTGAAAGTGAAACCTAAAACATGTTAATACGTTATTTTCGGCGAATACAGCCTTTTCAAAACAACAAAAGGTAACACGGTGACCTAAATATGTTAGGTGTTAAGCAGTTAATACCCCATAGACGTGAAATACCCCTTCTTTAAGTATACATCTATGTTCATTGCGTGTCTTCCATAGTTCCAGTATTCCCAAACAGTCATATCCGTCACTATGTGCAACCAAACCGAGTGTGCGATCCCAAAAATGGAGCAGGAGATTCGTTTTAGCAGCTGGTGAAGGTATTGCTCGGGGCCTTTGCTTGACCGCTGTTACACCGCAGACCCTCGCTGACCTGCCCACATGAGCGCACGCTAATTTCACGGGCAGAAAGAAACTCATTTCCTTTTAGTGCGTTTTTGTTCCTGAACGTTTGCTTCTCGTCCAGTCACTATTTAGTATTTAGTCACTTTTGCTTGAAGACATTTCAGAATAGTTTTGTAGCAGCATACTTTTACTCCTACTTGAATATTTTTTATTTTATTTTATTGTAACGCTATTCTTACTTGAGTAAAAGTTGTGGTTCCTCTTCCCACTGTGAGTAAGTTTACACGTGACAAAAGCTTCATGTCGACAATAGGAAGTGATTTGAACATTTGCGTTTCTTGCACCGCTCCTTCAAATATGATTTAGTTTTTCTTATTTTTCTGTTGATCCCTTGAAAATACCAGATTTTCTGCATTATTTAATGATGTTAAAGGGATTATATTACGTTATTGTCTGACCTGTGTGATAATACTGTTGAACAAAACGTAAAACATTGCAGTTACCTTGAAAACTACCTCTTCATGACATAACAAGGTGGAAGAGAACTTTTTTTTTTCACTTTGGAGATGTAGACGGACTAATAAAGGGTTATTCCATGTGTGGATGGAACAAAATACAACTCCGGGTATTTTTTTGAGGAGGTAACAACATTCTGGCATGACTTAAAGCTCACAAAAATACATTTTGTGTAATATAGAACCTTTAACTTGCTACAACTTCTTACTTTTCCCAAATACTTTTTTTTTAGGGTGACCAGAATTTCATAATAAAAACTGGGATATCGCCATTTATTTGTTTGTTTGTTTGTTTTTAAGTTAATAAGAATAAAATTGTGAAATGAGTAGGGCTGCAACTAACGATTATTTTCATAATCGATTAATCTGGCGATTATTTTTTCAACTAATCGATTATTAATCGGATAAAAAGAAGGAAAGTGCTCCAAAACTGTGCTAAAAGTAAGTTAGCCGTGCGTCCTGGGTTTACGTACGGAAGCTGTGCTCGCTCTGCCAACCCCTCTCTCTATTACGCCGCGGTCAGATCAACAAAGCTTTGACCAATCACGGTGTTCGTGGGCTTGTACCGCACACTCTGTGATGGACAGGAGCACCAGCGAATCACAGCGTGGAGAAGCGAGGTCCCTACTTTTTACGCACGCGCACACTGACCCAAACAAGTGCTAAACCAACCCGCGGGGGAGTCCTATCGAGCTAAATCGCATTCTTTCCCGATGGAGAGATTAGATTAGATTAGTTTATTTGTTAGAGGACAATGCAATTTAATAAAACACATGAACAAACATGAGTAAAATTGCCAGAATTAGCCAAAAGGCTACTTTTCATCCGTAGTCCCCTGGCCATGATGTCAAAAGGCAGATAAAACTGATACAAAGAAAAACATTGTTAAAACAGAATTAGACACTGACAATACAAAGATGAAACAGACAACAAATATTTACAAAAACATAACAGAGACACAAAGTTCTAGTTTTTAATGCTGGCAGCTGTATGTATTTACCATCCATTCTCTTAAATGTTTTGTGAATGTCTTATATGAGGTTTTTTTTTTCAGGTAAAGAGTTCCACTCTCTGGCTCCTCTCACAGACCAGGCCGACAGACTAAAGCTGCTCTTCCTCAGAGGAATCACACAGTCTCCTCTCACTGAGCCTCGAGTCACACGGCCACTACTGTTTTTTTGGCTGATGAAACTTACCAGTGGAGCAGGAGCCAAATCATGGAGAACTTTGTACATTAAGCATAGGTTAGCAACTTTATGAAAATCTGACCAACTTAATAAACCATACTTTTTCAAGATTATACAATGGTGGTAATGTTTAGTTTTTTTATCCAAGACTTTGATAGCTTGTTTATATAATGTTTCCAATGATCTTAAAGTGCTCTGATTCGCTTGAGACCAGCTCGTTAAGCAAAAATTAAAATGACTAAAAACCATGGAATGTAAAAATGTTTTTGCTGCCTCAGTTGACATTTAATTTCTAATTGAACGAAAAGTTGCAAGATTCAACTTAATTGTTTTGCACAGCTTTTCAGAATGAGATGTAAAGGAGAGATGAGAATCGACTATCAGTCCGAGATATTTATACTGAGTTACAATCTGAAGCTCTTCCCCTGCAACATATATTTCAGGATCACGGGAAACCCTGTTGGTTTTACTAAAAAACATACCCATTGTTTTAGAGATGTTCAGCTGCAAGCAGCACTCCTTTAGCCAAGATGTAACATGATTCATTGATTTGGTGAGTTTGGCTGCAACAGCGTCTTTGGAACTACCGTGTGAAAATAGAACAGTATCATCTGCATACATTATGCATTCTACTTCCGGGCAAACTGCAGGCAGATCATTTATATGAAGACTAAACAAGAGGGGACCCAAAATTGATCCCTGAGGGACCCCAGTAGCTATTGTACATGACTCTGAGCTCCAATTATTAAATGACACAATTTGAGTGCGGGCATTCAGATATGATTCAATCCAGTTAATGACAGATGCATTAAAATTGAAATGTGAAAGCTTTGAACAGAGAATAACATGATTTACTGTATCAAATGCTTTCTTGAGGTCCAGAAATATTGCCCCTACCACACCGCCTAAGTCCAGGAAAGATTTTATTTTCTCTATGAAGAGGCAAGTGGCCATCTCAGTTGAGTGTTTAGTTCTAAACCCAAATTGCATGGGATGAAGAGAGGGAGAGCTACTATCCAAATATTGAATAATCTGCTCCGATACCCATTTTTCTGCAATTTTAGAAATAGTTGGAAGAATACTTATTGGGCGGTAGTTATTTAAAATGCTTGAATTACCAGATTTAAGAAGAGGAGTAACAATTGCAGATTTCCACACATTTGGAAAGTGACCAGTAGAAACAGAGAAATTAATGATAGAGGTGATGGGAGAAGCTAGCACTGGACCAAGATCTTTGAGCATGCTTGTGTCCATACCAAATATGTCCTTGGCCTTTGAGGGTCTAAGAGTCCTGATAATGTTAAGAACTTTGGACTCAGTGATATTTGTTATGGCAAAAAACTGCGTTGCAGACACTGGAATTGCTCTCTTTGTGACTGGTGTAAAGTTCTTTGAAATTTCAGCAACAGAGTCTATAAAATGGTGATTGAAGGTATCCGCTATTTACTTTGGCTCTGTTAACTGGACTAGTTAATGGCTTAGAAACACATTGTTCCAATGCAATCGCGGCTAATATGTGCTAACTAGCTAACACCAAGCAACTTCGGTTTAATTTGTATAGTGTCAAACAATTACGTTGTGATTAAAACGTTCCTATTAACTTGTACCAGTAATGCAACCCAACTACTTTTCATGTCAAAAAAAGGTTGCCAATATGTTTGTGAAATCTCACCAGAGTCCTACTGATTTTAAAGGGGAGACGCCATTTCTCAAGTGTCCTCTTTTTTCCCCCAATTCTCCCGCTTGGACTTTGTCACGTGAACTAGTCAACTAATCGATTACTAAATTAGTTGCCAACTATTTTAATAGTCGATTTTAATTGATTAGTTGTTGCAGCCCTAATTTAAAGCACTTTTACATCAGGGAACCACGCCAAAGGACACAACAACAGCATTCTTCTTTGGGAGCTGGAATCAAACCACCAACCTGTGGGCCAGAGGATCTGATCACTCTCCCAATGATGTGTATGTTGAGAGCGGGATTCGAACTGGCAACCTTCAAATTAGAGGACGAGCACTATATCAAATGAGCTACTGTCACTAGTGTATAAAAAAACAATCGACAACAACAAAACTGAACACTTTTTTGCAGTTAATAGATGCTTTTGTTTAAATGAGTGCGCATCTACTCCTCAGTGGAATTGTCATGAGGAGGAGGGCGGGGCGGAGCAAAGTCGGCCATGTTGGGAAGGTCAAACACCACACAGCAGCTCAGGGCACAACGAGGGATCTCCATGTCCCGCACCTGAGTCCAAACTCCGGTCCTTGCATCAAAACATTCAGCACAATGAATGGTGTCCTGGTTGTACCCGCCTACAACATATAGCTGATTGTCAACAACCCCGATGCCAAAGTTGCTGCGCCCGGTCCACATGTTGGGTAGGGGGCGCCACGTGTTGGTTGCGGGGTTATAGGCTTCAACAGTGTTCAAACGGGAATCCCCATTAAACCCACCAACAGCGTAGATTTCATTGGCATAGGCGATGACACTGAGCACAGAGCGCATGGTGGACATATCTGCTATCATGGTCCACTGTTCGGTTAGTGGGTTGTAAGTCTCAGCTGATGCCAGGCGATGTTCACCATTAAAACCTCCACAAATGTAGATCTTTCCATTGTACACTGTGCTGCTGGCACCGCCCCTCTTTTCGTTCATAGGTGAAATCATGGTCCACTGATTGGTCACTGGCAAGTACCTTTCGGCTGTCTTCAGCCTGTCCAGTCCATTGAACCCGCCTATTGCGTAGATCAATCCATCCAGCAAAGTCACACTAATGTAGCACCTACGTGAATGCATGGGTGCCATTTCTTGCCACGTGTGAATTGCCAGGTCGTACTTGCAGGTAGTGTTGAGCCGGTGATTGCCGTCAGACCCTCCAATCACGTACACAGATCCATTAAGGAACACTGTGCCGTGATAGGCTCTTGGAGTCCAGTCATCATTAGCCACACCCACCCAGCGATCGGTGCGGTTGTCATAGACTTCAATTCTGTTGATTCTTCTTCTGTTTTGGCTATAGCCACCAATAACCATAAGCACCGCACTGGGCAGCCTTGGAGTGGCTAGACGAGTGGGGGGCAGGGAGGCATTGTACCTCCTAGCTCTTTCATCCAACATCACCTTTATGATCTTCTCCTCCACAATCTTCCAGTTATGAATGTAGTGGGACAGGTTATATCTAATCATGCACTGAGTGAAGTCATCAACATGGATCAGACCCAGACGGACTTTTAGTAGGAGGTCGGCCAAGTAGTGGTTCCTTTCCTCAGGAGCATGTGCAATCCATCTGATGACTGCCACTAACACGGTGGTCTCCTCCTTCACGTTCAGCCGATCATCATCAATGACTGAACACAGGTCTTCCCTGGAGAGCTGGAAGAACTCTTCAGAGCTGGTCACCACCTCTTTGAAATGCTTCAGGACGTATAAGAAGGCTTGTTTCCTCAGCTGGGGGTAGTAGTACTTGTTTGAGATACCCCATACAGTGATGCAGTTACTGGGGGACATTTGCTCCTTCATGACCTGACAGCAGACTTCGGTAATGCCGCTCACATCTAAGTAGTCAGCAGCTATAAAGAGCTCCTGGAGGTTTTCCTGGGTGATGTGCACCACCCCGGTGTAGCAGTAGTCCAGGATATTCTTCATGATATCAGCTGACACATTGGAGATCTCAAACACCTGGCAGTCAGGGCTGGACCAGTCAGTGAAGAGGCTTTTAAAGTATGTGCTGCAGCTACACAGAACCAGTTTGTGTGCTGGGAATTGCACGCTGGCCACGTTGAGCAAAGCATCGCACAACTTCTGCTCCCTCCTCAATTCCTCGAACACAGTGTTCATGTTTGGTTTTGTATTTGAAAATGGATATCTTTGCACAGAGACATGTCTGTCTCTGTGCCCTCTCACAGTGAAAGTGAAGCCTCTTATACTGAGGATCTAGAACAAAAGCTTTGTGGCGAGATTCGTATCCATGGAGATCCATGGATACGAATCACGCCACAAAGCTTTTAGCTTTTTAGCTTTGTGCTAAAAACATTCTAATTTATTCATCATGTGACTGGTCAACACAAAATCAACAAGAGCTCCTCCAGCGGGGCAAAATACGCCCGTACTTTGAATTATTGTATATAGAATTAAGTTAGAATTTGTCAAACCTAGCAACAGAACTTAAAGACACTACAAAGCTTTGTTAAAGACACTACAAAGCTTTGAAGTGTCCACAGACGGATAGACGGACGGACGGACGGACAGAGCCATACCATAATACGTCCCGTCTTACAAAGGGCGTATAAAAAGCTAAAAGCTTTGTGGCGTGATTCGTATCCACCATGGATACGAATCACGCCACAAAGCTTTTGTTCTAGATCCTCAGTATAAGAGGCTTCACTTCCACTGTGAGAGGGCACAGAGACAGACATGTCCACAGACAGACGGACAGACGGACAGATAGACGGACAGACAGACGGACGGATAATCAATAGGGAAATCTGGCTCTTGCAGTAGGAGTATGAGTATGACATCATCACATTCTAGAATCGGAATTTGCCTCTTCATGAAGACGTGAAGATGTGAGGCCTGAGTGGCAACACTCAGGCCTCACAGCAAGAAGGTTGCGGGTTCGATCCCCGGGTCGCCCGGGCCTTTCTGTGTGGAGTTTGCATGTTCCTCCCCGTGTCTGGATGGGTTTCCTCCGGGTACTCCGGTTTCCCCCATCAACCCAAAACATGCCCGCACCCCTATGAACTAACATCAAGGACCATGTTGTCCACCCTCCTGTGGGCTCACCACCTGCAGAGGGGTTCATAGGGGGGGTCAGGTGCTATGAGTATTGGGCAGCACGCTGCCCCCGCGACCCAGCCGGATTAAGCGGGAGAAGATGGATGGATGGATGGAAGACAAAGCTTCAAAGACTTCAAAGCTTTGAAGTGTCCACAGACGGACGGACGGACGGACGGACAGCGCCATACCATAATACGTCTTGTCTTACAACGGGCGTATAATAAAAAATCTAATCTTATTGAAATACCAAGAAGAACAGACACATTGTCCTGACAAGTAAACCACGACTATTAACTAAACAGGTGCTTTTCTTTAACATTACATTTTATTTTGATATGGTCAAAAACTATACATTTTGTGCCTTATTTGTCAGTATTATTGGTTTGTATGACCATAATATAGTACAATAGAAAAAAAAAATTGTAAATCATTAATATACAGCAACCACATAATGTTTAAATTTTTTGGCACAAACTCGAAATAAAAACAAATCCACATTCTGATTTTGTTTGTTTTTATACGACCGTTGTAATAAGACGGGACGTATTATGGTATGGCGCTGTCCGTCCGTCCGTCCGTCTATCCGTCTGTGGACACTTCAAAGCTTTGTAGTGTCTTTAACAAAGCTTTGTAGTGTCTTTAAGTTCTGTTGCTAGGTTTGACAAATTCTAACTTAATTCTATATACAATAATTCAAAGTACGGGCGTATTTTGCCCCGCTGGAGGAGCTCTTGTTGATTTTGTGTTGATCAGTCACATGATGAATAAATTAGAATGTTTTTAGCACAAAGCTAAAAAGCTAAAAGCTTTGTGGCGTGATTCATATCCATGGAGATCCATGGATACGAATCACGCCACAAAGCTTTTGTTCTAGATCCTCAGTATAAGAGGCTTCACTTTCACTGTGAGAGGGCACAGAGACAGACATGTCTCTGTGCAAAGATATCCATTTTCAAATACAAAACCAAACATGAACACTGTGTTCGAGGAATTGAGGAGGGAGCAGAAGTTGTGCGATGCTTTGCTCAACGTGGCCAGCGTGCAATTCCCAGCACACAAACTGGTTCTGTGTAGCTGCAGCACATACTTTAAAAGCCTCTTCACTGACTGGTCCAGCCCTGACTGCCAGGTGTTTGAGATCTCCAATGTGTCAGCTGATATCATGAAGATTATCCTGGACTACTGCTACACCGGGGTGGTGCACATCACCCAGGAAAACCTCCAGGAGCTCTTTATAGCTGCTGACTACTTAGATGTGAGCGGCATTACCGAAGTCTGCTGTCAGGTCATGAAGGAGCAAATGTCCCCCAGTAACTGCATCACTGTATGGGGTATCTCAAACAAGTACTACTACCCCCAGCTGAGGAAACAAGCCTTCTTATACGTCCTGAAGCATTTCGAAGAGGTGGTGACCAGCTCTGAAGAGTTCTTCCAGCTCTCCAGGAAAGACCTGTGTTCAGTCATTGATGATGATCGGCTGAACGTGAAGGAGGAGACCACCGTGTTAGTGGCAGTCATCAGATGGATTGCACATGCTCCTGAGGAAAGGAACCACTACTTGGCCGACCTCCTACTAAAAGTCCGTCTGGGTCTGATCCATGTTGATTACTTCACTCAGTGCATGATTAGATATAACCTGTCCCACTACATTCATAACTGGAAGATTGTGGAAGAGAAGATCATAAAGGTGATGTTGGATGAAAGAGCTAGGAGGTGGTACAATGCCTCCCTGCCCCCCACTCGTCTAGCCACTCCAAGGCTGCCCAGTGCGGTGCTTATGGTTATTGGTGGCTATAGCCAAAACAGAACAACCAACAGAATTGAAGTCTATGACAACCGCACCGATCGCTGGGTGGGTGTGGCTAATGATGACTGGACTCCAAGAGCCTATCACGGCACAGTGTTCCTTAATGGATCTGTGTACGTGATTGGAGGGTCTGACGGCAATCACCAGCTCAACACTACCTGCAAGTACGACCTGGCAATTCACACGTGGCAAGAAATGGCACCCATGCATTCACATAGGGGCTTCATTAGTGTGACTTTGCTGGATGGTTTGATCTACGCGATAGGCGGGTTCAGTGGACTGGATAGGCTGAAGACAGCCGAAAGGTACTTGCCAGTGACCAATCAGTGGACCATGATTTCACCTATGAACGAACAGAGGAGCAGTGCCAGCAGCACAGTGTACAATGGAAAGATCTACATTTGTGGAGGTTTTAATGGTGAACATCACCTGGCATCAGCTGAGACTTACAACCCACTAACCGAACAGTGGACCATGATAGCGGATATGTCCACCATGCGCTCTGGGCTCAGTGTCATCGCCTATGCCAATGAAATCTACGCTGTTGGTGGGTTTAATGGGGATTCCCCTTTTAACACTGTTGAAGCCTATAACCCCGCAACCAACACGTGGCGCCCCCTACCCAACATGTGGACCGGGCGCAGCAGCTTTGGCATCGGGGTTGTTGACAATCAGCTATATGTTGTAGGCGGGTACAATCAGGGCACCATTCGTTGTGCTGAATGTTTTGATGCAAGGACCGGAGTTTGGACTCGGGTGCGGGACATGGAGATCCCTCGTTCTGCCCTGAGCTGCTGTGTGGTGTTTGACCTTCCCAACATGGCCGAATTTGCCCCGCCCCGCCCTCCTCCTCATGACGATTCCACTGAGGAGTAGATGCGCACTCATTTAAACAAAAGCGTCTATTAACTGCAAAAAAGTGTTCAGTTTTGTTGTTGTCGATTGTTTTTTTATACACTAGTGACAGTAGCTCATTTGATATAGTGCTCGTCCTCTAATTTGAAGGTTGCCAGTTCGAATCCCGCTCTCAACATACACATCATTGGGAGTGTGATCAGATCCTCTGGCCCACAGGTTGGTGGTTCGATTCCAGCTCCCAAAGAAGAATGCTGTTGTTGTGTCCTTTGGCGTGATTCCCTGATGTAAAAGTGCTTTAAATTAGGGCTGCAACAACTAATCGATTAAATCGATTAAAATCGACTATTAAAATAGTTGGCAACTAATTTAGTAATCGATTAGTTGACTAGTTCACGTGACAAAGTCCAAGCGGGAGAATCGGGGGAAAAAAGAGGACACTTGAGAAATGGCGAATCCCCTTTAAAATCAGTAGGACTCTGGTGAGATTTCACAAACATATTGGCAACCTTTTTTTGACATGAAAAGTAGTTGGGTTGCATTACTGGTACAAGTTAATAGGAACGTTTTAATCACAACGTAATTGTTTGACACTATACAAATTAAACCGAAGTTGCTTGGTGTTAGCTAGTTAGCACATATTAGCCGCGATTGCATTGGAACAATGTGTTTCTAAGCCATTAACTAGTCCAGTTAACAGAGCCAAAGTAAATAGCGGATACCTTCAATCACCATTTTATAGACTCTGTTGCTGAAATTTCAAAGAACTTTACACCAGTCACAAAGAGAGCAATTCCAGTGTCTGCAACACAGTTTTTTGCCATAACAAATATCACTGAGTCCAAAGTTCTTAACATTATCAGGACTCTTAGACCCTCAAAGGCCAAGGACATATTTGGTATGGACACAAGCATGCTCAAAGATCTTGGTCCAGTGCTAGCTTCTCCCATCACCTCTATCATTAATTTCTCTGTTTCTACTGGTCACTTTCCAAATGTGTGGAAATCTGCAATTGTTACTCCTCTTCTTAAATCTGGTAATTCAAGCATTTTAAATAACTACCGCCCAATAAGTATTCTTCCAACTATTTCTAAAATTGCAGAAAAATGGGTATCGGAGCAGATTATTCAATATTTGGATAGTAGCTCTCCCTCTCTTCATCCCATGCAATTTGGGTTTAGAACTAAACACTCAACTGAGATGGCCACTTGCCTCTTCATAGAGAAAATAAAATCTTTCCTGGACTTAGGCGGTGTGGTAGGGGCAATATTTCTGGACCTCAAGAAAGCATTTGATACAGTAAATCATGTTATTCTCTGTTCAAAGCTTTCACATTTCAATTTTAATGCATCTGTCATTAACTGGATTGAATCATATCTGAATGCCCGCACTCAAATTGTGTCATTTAAGGTGTTTCCATTACATGTGATCTCCATTTGTTTACACTTTTTCTTATCATACTCACCTGTCATTATACGCCCGTTGTAAGACGGGACGTATTATGGTATGGCGCTGTCCGTCCGTCCGTCCGTCTGTGGACACTTCAAAGCTTTGAAGTCTTTGAAGCTTTGTCTTCATGAAGAGGCAAAACATGTGGGGCATGTGCCGATATATATATAAGGTATACTGTATTTGTGTATTTTATTGTATATTTTTGTATCGATCCATGCTGTAGGTCAGTGGTATCAATTTTATGTGACTTCAGGTTTTTTCACACTTGTTATTATTATATTGGTAGTGAACTGCCTTATTGTGCTTACCGGTATGTGCCATAGAACGCCAGTATTGGAATCTTCCAAACTGCACCAACAATTCATCTTTAACTAGGTTTGACAAATTCTAACTTAATTCTATATACAATAATTCAAAGTACGGGCGTATTTTGCCCCGCTGGCGGAGCTC
The DNA here is from genome assembly GCA_034769755.1 of Odontamblyopus lacepedii. Taxonomy (NCBI): domain Eukaryota; kingdom Metazoa; phylum Chordata; class Actinopteri; order Gobiiformes; family Gobiidae; genus Odontamblyopus; species Odontamblyopus lacepedii. Next base: position 29,318,330 of record CM068363.1, read on the forward strand.
TTGTTTTCTTAATATGATTCCAAATTATTTTTGAATTTCCCCATGCACTGTCCAGCGCAGTGAGAGAAAAGTTAGCCCTGGCTTTCCTAATTTCTTTGACTACTTTGTTTCTCAGTGAAATAAACTGGAGCCTATTTACACCGATTTTTACTGCTAACTTCAAGGCATGGTCTCGTTCTTTCATTAATTTTAGCATTGATTCACTAAGCCAAGGAAGACTGTTCTTCTTGCTTTTTAGTTTGATTTTTCTCGTAAATTTTGTAATAATTTGCTGTATTTTGTTTGAAAATTGTGAACAGTCCTGGTCTAAATCAGTTCCATGAAGCAACTCATCCCAATTAATTTGTTGTATTTCATTTATGAAATTTTGCTGTTCATGCATTGGGATTCTACACATTGCTGTAGCAGCCAAAGGTTTAAAGTGCTTGTTATTTAATTTTCTATTCACCATTATAAAATTATGATCAGATATTCCAGTCAACATGTTGAAAGATTTATAGATTCTTTCTGGCCTGTTAGTAAAGGCTAAGTCGATCTGTGTGCTGGTGGAATTTGTGATTCTTGTAGGACCATTTATAATCTGACTCATATCCTTTTTATCCATCACCCTTTTTAATTTTTTCCTGACTTGGTTGGCCTGCCAATTTATATTTAGATCACCCATAATGATTACCTCTTTGGCAAAATTTAATTGTTTTAAAAATCTTTCCAACTTCTCATAAAAATCCACATTGGCTGACGGAGGTCTATAAATAACAACAAGAGTAAAAGACATTTGCACTGACAAAGTTACATTTAGGCTTAGAAACTCCAATTCCAGTTCATTTTCATTTACAATATGCAATTCATTACAAGTAAAAGTGTCCTTTGCATAAATCAGAACACCCCCACCCTTAGAACCCTGTCTATCTTTGCGAAACACTTTGTACCCAGGTACAGCTAACATTGCAGGAGCAGAGTATTCATGAAGCCAAGTTTCAGAGAGGCAGAGAAAGTCTACATTAGAGCTAGTGAGAAGGTGGTGGACCTGATCACATTTTGACTTGAAACTGCGTATATTTAAATGTCCAAATAGGATACCTTTTGGTTTAGATTTTGGGTCCCATATTAACTTGGAGTGATTAAGTGTCTGAAACACATTCCATTTCCGACAATGTATGCCTCTCTTTACAGTTGTCAAATTGGTCAAAATAGGGAGACCTGGGAGATTTCTTGTATGAAACTGGGACAAATCAGTGGTTTTGGATAAATCTGCTGGGACAGGGGACACAGGGCTCAAAACTGGGACTGTCCCGGTTAAAAAGGGACGTCTGGACACCCTAACTTTTTTATTCTTACTTGAGTCATTTCCTCGATCACTAAATTTTATTTGTACTTAATACATTTGAAGGAACATTACCCTTACTTGAGCACAGTTTTTGATCATTTCACCACTTGTGAAATTTAGGACGTTGTGATATGTTGCGTAAACGCTCCCCCCGCTGTTAGCATTCACATATAACCAGTGCGGATGACATTTTGTTCAAATCAAATGGCGCACTTCTGAGGCTTACATAAGGTTTTCTGGCAGGGTCTATACCACCTGTGCGATGCTGTGTGGGTCTTTAGACTGAAAGCACTTAAGGTACTATGAGTCACTTGGATTCAGAGAAAGGAGACAAGCTGTGACGGAAATTGGTTGGCGCAACTAAAACGTAAATGGAGCTAAAATGGCCCAAACATTTGTTACTACTGTGTATATGCAACTGGCAGCATCTATAGAAGCTTAACCTGTAATCCATACATAAAACTGTCAGCCAAAGTCACAATATTGGAGCTTAAGTACAGTGGCTCTCTGCACGCTGCAGGCTCTGATTTTATGGTTTCAAGAAAAATGTTATCACTTAAATAATTACACCTTAATTAGCCTTAATAAAGCATGACCTAATTCATAATGAACAAATAGTACATTAAGAATGATTCAAGCTTGTGACTTAATATTTAATTACCATATTTTAAGTCGGACCAGCCAAAAAATGCACAGTAAAGAAGAAAATAAACATGTATAAGGCAGACTTTTTGGGGGAAATTTAAACCAAGAACCGACATTTCATCTTGAAAGGCAAGTTATAGATGTTATAGTAATAAAAACAACCCAATACAGAACAATCCGTGCATCATTTGTTCGTTTGTTTTTCAATATAGAACCAAAAATAAACAAAAAAACAGCTCTTTTCTTTATTATTTGTCTCTAAAAACGAATAATGATTTGTTTTTTCATTTTTGATTCATAAATAGGATTCATATATTTGGTCTATGGGCTGTTGGTGTGAAAAATGTAATACATAAACCCAAACCCTGAAAGAAGGTGCAACTTATAGTCTGAAAAATGTGGTGCTTAATTAGGGCATTAAGAGTAATGGTATTCACTGCTGAGCGTCGTGTTGTTTCTTATGCATGTGTTATTATAAACCTCCAGTCTCTGTTTGCATGTTCTCCCTGTGTCTTAATGAGTTTCTAATGGACACTCTGGTTTTTCTCACCTAAAACATAACCTGAATCACACCAGATGGATACGTGTGCATATCTTATGTGTGCTCTTACTGAAAGTGAACTGAAAACATCATGACAATTACAAGTGTCAGAACGGTGGAATAAGCTGCAAAATCAAACTTTTGTTCCAACCAGTTGAGAGAAAAGCACATTTTTCTTGTCCCAAATGCATAAAGCACTTACCTTCTGCATGTTTTTCACAAACTAAATAGTCTGTATTGATGCTAAAATAGTCTGAAGTGCATCTGTTTGGGCGCTTATCCTTTGGCTTCAGCACAAACCTCAATGCTGCGACGTGATTAGTCTGCCCACCTAATTAACAGTGCAGCGGGCGCACTCCAAGATGGATTCTCTTGAGTTTGTGAACTCAATCTTGCTCATCTTGCTGTGTAAGGTCCCCTAAAAGATGCACATAGATCAAATCGTTCAGCTTAAGTCGTGACCAGGCCGAGCTCCAGATCTGGAGATGGTCCCTGCACACTCCTGGCAGGCGACCCAGAGTCAAAAGTGCAAAACATCAGATTTTATTTGTTTGTTTTATGACATATTCAGACTCGACGACGTCTAAGAATAAAGGTGTAAAAGGAGTGTTATGTACTGTAGCATTTGGTGTAAAGTTGGCAAAAAGAAACCAAGAGAAGAGTGTTTCTGTTCTCAACAAAGATTTCCAACAAATACAGTGGACGGAATCAATCCAAGCAATGGCACGCACCCAATTCCAGACAACGCTTTCCTCAAACCCTTTCACAAGGCTTATTTTTTCTTTCTTTTTCTGCAAAACCAACTTCACATTTATGCCTACATGCTAGTTAACCGCACATCCTCCATCTCCTGAAGTGATCTTTTCCGGGTTACGGGGTTAGCGCCCCTGCTGCCACGCGTCTCACCGAACCCAGGCCCAGCGCTCACTAATTCACTGCACACTGTCCTTTCGCATAACGCCCACAGCTTTTCCACAGAGAACACGGGACAAACCCCACACAACCCCACCCTCCTCCCCTCTCCTCCAATCCTCCGTTTCCTTATTCTCTTCCTTCTCTGCTCCACTGCATTCTGTCTGGTCGAGGAACCGAGCGCAGACCCCATAAGGCAGTGATGAATGGAGCGGTCCGGTGGGTTGCTCGGGGTCATAGGTTAGTTTCGGGACAATAATGCATAAATCTTGGGCCCAAATAGACGCCTCAAATCCCCCGTATGAGCCAGTGCGCGTTCTGGTAATACAAAATCGCCCGAGGACAAATAAAAAATAAATTTGGACAAACATATCTCATAATGCGCTGGAATTACCGATGGGCAACTGTGGACTTATTGGAAAGCCGGCGATGTCCAGAGTGGGATGATGTAGCTTGAGGGTGAATAGACTCGATGTTCGGGCTGTATTTGCTAATGAAATCATGCGTTCCCGTTGCTAATTTGTTCACGGTTAGCGAGCATTGTAATACGGTATCTATGTGAACTGTTAGAGAACATATTTTACAAACATGGAAATAAATGAGTCATATGAGGAAAATGTGAGGGAGCCTGGGTAAGAAAATGAGGAAAATGAGATAATTATAATTGTGTAATGACCATTTTAGCTGCTGTCTTGGAAAAACAGTGTTGTCACCATGGAGCTATAATAAAAACTGGATAAGGAAGTCCCCCCTCGGTCCCGGCTCGAGACCGACTAGTGGCCGCTCCACGTACTGCAGCTCCCAGGTGCTTGGGTCCAGAAATGATTCTCCCACAGAACGCAGTGCAATTTTTGGGAATTCAAACCGCCCGTGTTCAGCTGACAGGGCATCGACAACTTTCCCAAAGGTCAGATTTTGTAGAGATTCTTTTCGAGTTCCACAACATAAACTTTTCTAAATTTCTAAACCCTCAAAGCGTCTATAAATGAGCTCTGAGCCCGTTCTACCTCCGCTTTAGTAGCTCTCGCTCTGATTGGTCCAAACGCTCCACATCGTGCACATTACAGATGCCACACGGGGGGGAGGAGCTCGCCCGTATTGAGGAAGTAAATGCGGAAGAGAAAAACATTTTTTGGGCCAATGAGCACAGGCCTCTGAAAACAATACGACACCATCTTGGGTTCACCTTCCAGATTGTTTTATAGTTCTATGGTTGTCACCCGTTTAGTTCTACTGTAAACACCTTATAAACGCTGATTGTAATGTCATTTTAAAAACTGTACATTGATCGATCAAAAGGTATAATGTATTAAAATAATGTCAGAATTAGTGCATTAGTGTTGTACGTCTCGACCGTTTGCTGAATGTCTCTCTAGCCTCTCTTCTCCTGTTTCATGTTATAACAGGACAGGAAGTCATTAAAATACTAAGGGTGTAACAATATCAAAGTCTCACAATACGATATCATCACGGAATGAATGATATTGCGATATGGTGGGGAGGCTCACGATATTACGATATTCTACATAACAAGACTGACATTCTAAAATGCTTTGACCAGTCATTTGGTACAACATTTATTGTCATTAGGGATGGAACAATATCCAAAACTCTCTGTACGATATTTTCAGCATATACATCTCATGGTACCTTATTTATTGCAATATTTTGTGGTTCACACAACTGTGACTCTGCGACTTTTTCCTCTAAAAATGCTTCACAAGACTTAATCCAAAGAATGAAGATGTAAAAGTGCTTAGAACAGTTATTTCTTCATGTCGTCTGGACTGAAACGGAGCAAAGGATCATGGTCTATGTAGTTCCCTCTGCTTTTTTGCATCATATCTGTTTTTTTTTCTCTAAATCATAACTATTCATTTAAGCAAAGAGACTTGTGATTCAATATATTGTGATGCTCCACGATATTATTGTGAGACCTTTGACGATACAATATCACCATAATAAATACTAATACTACAAGCTCTCGTAATATACAATTGCCAGAAGATTGCGCAGACATGAGAAAAAAATAACTTGGGCCTTGGACAAAAAAGTGTTAACTTTTCAGAGAAACTCGTCTTGAGAATTTGTAGTTCCAAAAAAGCAGTGCTAAAAGCTGCAAAATGAAATAAATAAAATGTGGTGAAGCCAAAATTGTGAACGGAATCCCACAATTCATTTATGAAAACTTATGTCAAAATCTTTTGTTTCGTTCTCATAGACAAAATCGTGACATGTCTTATCTTGTGGAAATAGTGTCTTGTCTCATACATAAACAGATGAATTAGCATCCATTTTTATTTTAATAACATTTTAATCTGTAACTGCACCATTGTAATGTGATTTTTTTTGATAGTATTGTACATTTTTTTTACATTTATAACCATTTCAAATGTTTACACAATGCAGCTATATTACGATTTTGACCTACGATCCTCAGTCCTCACATCTTTAGTTGTAAGAAGTGTTTTTTTGTTTTGTTTTGTGCTGTGTTTGTATAGTGTAGCTACCAAGCCACATGTTTCTATCTAATAATGAATTATTTTCATTAAAAGTCCACTATGTAACTTTTCTAGCATTCAAACACTTGCTTACGTGCATGAGATGATATTGCTTTAACTTTTCATCATTTATCAGATTAATTAATTACATTTAATGTATTTAATTTGAATTGTGAAAAGTCAAAAACGTCATCTGCTTTCTTACAATATGATGCATTTGACACAGTTGTTATGCTGATAATAACATCTCAATGAAAAGATCCACAGTGGACCTTTAAATCCATTTTAAACGACCCAAAGTTGGTCACAAAAACAAGTTTTCATCTACAGGAATAAGAATAAATCGCAGTAGACGGCGTCAGATGAAGCGACAATGCAGTTATCAAAACAACTCCCAGAAGAGTTGTTGTTAGCCTCGCTTTGACAAGACAACACGGCGGACAAATGTAAGCAGGTGACAGCTGACACCCACAATAGTGTTCAAATAGTTGGCTAACGCAGACGCTAAGAACATTTGAAAGATGCAGCGTCGAAATACTCTCTTTATTCAACGCCTCTGTTTACTCTGGCGGTGTTAGACTGAGAACAGAACGTACTTTTGTGCTATAAAACCGCCTTTTTATGCCATGTTATTTTCTATATGGTCCCCTTGACCTTCTAAATTATATATCCATGTTTACGGTCCATCAGCTGGATGTTTATGCTTGTTTAATTTGCTTTCATTACACATATTTTCTCATAAGACTTTCTCATAAAGTCATTAGTGGTTTATTACAACAGCAAACATGAAATATCAAAGGTAAAATGGTGCTCCGAGCTACTTGAGGTAATTTATAACTGCAGTTGGAAAAGTAAGTGCTTTATGTCTCCAGTGTGCATATAAGAACAGTTACCAGCTCATGTTACGGTATTTTATGATCTGTTTTGTCTAATAATGTTGTTTTTCTTATCAAAAACATAGCTGGAGTTGTGTTTTGTTTCATTCACGAAGCCTGCGTTTTTTTTATTTTGCATAAGTTCTTCTCTCAAATGGCAAACACTGTGCTCCATTGTGTTTTTTAACTCCATACACCTTCAATAGAATCATTTTAGATGGTTTTATTCCTTGAATTCTTTACTGAACTAAAGGTAAAAGGGAGTTGTTACATAAAACGTTCTCTGCTGCTCGGTTTCTCACGCGCACCAAGCCCTGGCAACACTTCACCCCCACTCTCGCCCACCTGCACTGGCCCATAAAATATCAGATCCAGTGCAATATTCTTCTCCTCACCTACACGTCTCTCCACGCCCAGGCCCCTCATTACCTCTCAGACCTGCTCAAAAACCTACACGGCCTCCAGGACTCTTCGTTCCTCCTCTCCGTCCTCAGTTCACCGTTTCCCGCTCCAGGTTGTGGACCATGGGGGACGGGGCCTTCTGTGTACGGGGCCCCTGCGCTCTGGAAAACCCTCCCTCCACTCAGACAAACTGCTGAAGCCACTGATCACTTCAAATCACTTCTCAAAATATTTCTGTATAAAAACTTCTGTATCATGACATCACAAGTTGGACCAGAGCGTTCTGAGCTTTGGCGATGCAGACAGACCAATAATAAAGAGTTACTCAAACATGTGAATGAAACAAAACACAACTCCAGGTTTGTTTTTGATGAGGAACATTCTCACATGTTTAACCCTTTTAACCCTATTATTTCCTTGCATTAAAGTTCCACCTGGACTTTTTTGAGTTCCTTTGACTTTAAAAATGTCAGAAAATGTGCCAGGAGTAAGTGCTTTTGGCCCAAGACCCCAAAATGACATATGTAACCATCAGAGGGTCTTTCAAAGACATTTAATTAAGGTAAAAATGTTGCGTAGTTCTGCTTTAAACACATTATTACTCAATGAATATGTTGCGTTGAGTATTGGTCCTCAAAACATCAAAAATATCATACTTTTATAGTACTTTTACTTTAATACCTTTTCTAATAGTTTTGAAACATGGAAGACATTCTCCCATTTTGTAAGTGCATTTTATTTTATTTATTCAGTAATATATATTTATGTTTACTTTTTTACTATAGAGGTGAAATTTTATGATTTGGTCCTTGAGTTTAGTTAAAAATAAAATGAACACATGAAAACTACAACCGCTTTATTCTTTTTGAAAATTACTCGTTTAGATTGATCGACTAATCGAAAAATTAGTCGAGAGATGAATCATTAGAAAATGAGTGATTAGTTGCAGCACTAATATTGTGAATTTTTAAATCTGAGAAAAATAAAACTGGAGAGAAGTTGTCTTCAATCAAAAGAGTGTGAATTTATTAAAGCAACTGTGTGCGCAATTACAAAAAAAGAAATGGAAAACCAAAACCCGTCTGTCCTTCAGTCGAGGTCCGTCTCTCCCTAATCACACATGTCAAAACAAAAACAGGCTCTTCTACAGTTTACAGACGTCATCATATCAACATGAGATAGAACATATGACAGTATTAGTCTAAACAGCCTTCGGAAGGAGACGATTTATCTGGATTAAACTGGGGCATCGATTAGCTGAACTCACATGTACCAATAATTCTGAATGGGAATGAACAAAACACCGACCTGTTGTTTTAACCCTGGTAGAAAAGGACTGAACATAATGTGACCGTGACCATGAACACAGACAGGGCCGGCCCAAGCCTTTAAGGGGCCCTAAGCAGAATATGATTTGGGGGCCCTCCACAACACCGAAACTACACTGCTAGCTGCCTTATTATTTCCTAGGCTATACAGTCTAGCCACCCATCATAATCTGCGTTTTTAGTTGGTTTACATTATACTGCAAGTTGTGGCTATTGCAATGTAAATTATTCAGAGTGATCTGTAGCATATTTGTAAGTAAAAAAACAAATCAGTAGACAAGACACTTTATATGTAAAAAAGTGAACCAATTTATTTTGCACTAACATGGCTTTCCATCTCCGACCTATCTTCCGAAGTGAATAACTCCTGTCACGTGCGTCTGGTTGCGCAGGAGCAGTGGCAGCAAGGATTAGTTAATCTACTAACCAACCTACAACTATAAAAGTGATACAAAACGTTATTTCATGTCTTGTTTATTTCATGTCTTGTTTATTTCATGTCTTGTTTATTTCATGTGTCATTTGTTTGTGCTATATCATGTCATTGATATTGCGGGTTTTTTTTAATTAAAAATATTTTCGCAACTGGGCATTCCAACTGCTCTTGGGGGCCCTCTAGTGGTGCCTGGTGGTGCTCGGGGGCCTAAGCGGCCGCTTAGTTCGCTTATGCCTTGGGCCGGCTGTGAACACAGAGATACTTTAGCACTTTGTCAGTTACTAGTATCTAAACCCAAACAATACATTCTTTAGCTCGACAAAGTAAGAAATTTCCATCACAACTAATTCTTGCAGAGGATTAGAAGATGGCGGACCCTCCCCTTAGAGAAAGTACACAGTGCAGCTTTAATCTCTATCGAGGACCATTACCCGAACCTGGAAATCGCACATTTAAACGTGACATAAAAAAATGCGCCCAGGTTTACTGCGAGGTGTGTCACTCTAACCCCGCACACACAAACGGGAAGTAAAGCTACGCTAACTGCTACACGCTCTGGTCCATTTACCTCGGCGTCGCCTGCCATAACGTACGCATTAGCCGCTGGCATCCATCACTCTTTGACTGTAGGCGTTTGAACCAGAGCAGACTCACTCCTGCCTCAAAGTGCGCTGGCATTTCTCAAGATCTATGAGGGTGTTTAGAATCTGCTCCGAAAGGGCATCCTGCTGATTTATGGCGACAAGGCTAAATGATGTATGGAAAGCAGAGAGGGGGGGAAAAAAAAAAAAAAATGTTGACGGAAATTTGAAAATTCCCGATCCGTGCGCTACTGTACAGTCGACGAGAGCAGGTGTCGGCGGTTAAAAAAATGAATATATGAAAAGGTCACGTCAAAGCATTTTCATAAAAACTCATTAACATTTTAGATGTCTGTGTAATTATAAAAACAGAGATTGAGCTAATGGGATTGCGACGAGTGGAACATGCTAGCAACGCCGCATAGATGTCCCAGAATGCAATGCGGTGCGGGTCTACTCTAAGCATTTACATATCAGTTTATTTTATTTTAATATTTTATTTATTTTTTATGTGATTTTTTATTATTATTTTATTTTTAATGTATGTATTTTTATTTTTATATATTTTTTATAATTGTATTTATTTATTTAGTTTTTATTTTATATATTTTTTTAATTCATGTGTTTTTATTTTATTATTTATTATTTTATTATTTATTTATTATTCATTTTATTTTATTTATTTTTTTCCAAACATTTTAAATTGTTCATACATTGAATTCTATGAAAGTCTTTTAAAAGGAAAGTCTCCAGAAGTTACCTTATCTTATACAGAAAAAGGGGCCTCAGACACACACAAAAAATACATAAAATTCGATATTATCCCAAACCTAAACCCACACTACAGTCTCAGAGTTGGTATCCAGCCATGTTCATTCATTTTTATGCTTTTTTAAAAATAATTTTATACTATGCCCAACTTCTATCAGTGACCAAGATGACCAATATTCAGTGGTATCAGTTCGCGTACGTCTATGTGACCTTTAACTTTTTTCATTTTTATGGTACTGAAAAGCATAGAAAAGATACTTAAAAACATACGTGTAATGTGAGTGAGCTTGCTTCTCCACAAACCTGACTCGTATTTAGCCTGGAGTAGGGTTTCCTCATGATCGTCTCCATGGAAATGTTCCTCTGGCTATAATCTTCCACTGTCTGGGATAAAACCCACCGATCTTCACGGAGAATGTTCCCAAGTGTGGTACGAAGTTGACTCTCCACTTCCAGAAAGTTCCGTACTGTCACTTTATTTACTATTTTGTGTCGTGTTGTGTAACCAGGAAAGTCTCACTGAAATTTGAATAACATTTTAAGAGATTTTTTTGTTTTAGAGGTGCACTGTATCTGACCATCTGCTTGTGTCCATGGAGATGTCATTGCTTTGCCCAGAATGTCCCACAGTGCAAAGCAAAAACTGGAGGGTTAACATTTCAGGGTAAAATAGAGTTGTTTTTTTAACATAAAACTGTTATTTTAACTGTTTAAAAGTTAAATGGAGGTTCAAGTTGGGGTTATTTGCCAGAGTTGATGTGATTGAAATTAATTCAACTTGTGTTAATTCGTCTTTCCTTAGTGTTAATTTGGCCACTTCAAACTCCCACGAGAGAAGCCCAGTTTGAACCAGTTTTGTACATAATTTCATCTTGAATTAACTAAAATAAAGTATAAAAATAAAACATGTCTGCGTGTCGTTTAGCTAAATCAGGATAACCCGACAAAGTGTTATACGTTTACTCTCAAAATGTGAATATAACTCTTGATTTTGGGGTTAAACAGGAACTTTGGTCCCATGTTACTTCATTAACATTTCCAAAAATGTTAAATTAACTCTGGAACAGATTGGACTCATTAAACCCTGAGAAAATGTTAAAATTGATTCTCTGAGAGTCAGTAGGGCGTTAAACTAGCATGTATCTCCATGGAGACAGGGGGGCGACGGCATCGGGCCAAGTTACAGGTGAGATCTGAGGAGAGGCGAGAAGTCAAAATGAAGCATGGGAAGCAGGGAGGGGAAAAAAACGATAGAAAGGATGGGTAAATAAATAAATAAATAAAATAAAATGTCAAACCATTTTCACGAAACCTCATTCACTCACTGCACCACCGAAGACGTCTGTGCAATTAGAAAAACCGGGGCTGAGCGGGCGGAGGCGGAACCGACTGGTAATACCTCGCGGAGCATACAAGTCCCAGAATGCCGTGCGGCGCGGGTTTATTGGCAGGTGACCTTTGAGAAGATGGAGAGGAGATTCCGGGTTTGTGCGTCACGCTATGGCAGATGCTCGGGAGCGGCGCCAACGCGGCAGCTCGGCAGCGTCGTGGGGGAAACAATGGCACACGAGCTAATAATAGATGATAATAGTGTATGAGGAGGCGGCGTGTTTTTGTCACTCACTGTGAACTAGAGACACTGTAATAAGAACGAGAATTTTGGCTGCTTATTTTTTAGAATTTATTATTAATATTTATAGTTTTTACTCTTTGTTATTATACGCCCGTGATAAAACGGGACGTATTATGGTATGGCGCTGTCCGTCCGTCTGTCCGTCCGTCTGTCCGTCCGTCTGTGGACACTTCAAAGCTTTGAAGTCTTTGAAGCTTTGTCTTCATGAAGAGGCAAAATATCAATGTGCTTTTCTGTTGTTTACAATGTATAGGATTATTGTTTCCCTCTTGCCGTAGATCTGAACTCTCTTCTCAAATGTTCTGCTGCTGAAAGCGAGAACAACCCACATTCTCTGCTTCTTTGAGCTTTGACACATTAAGTGGGCTATATTATAATAATCCTATGAAATTAATTAGATCTACTTCATAATAAAACCTATGTAAAAATAATGTCATGTATCAGTACTCGGTATCTTCAAGTACTCAGAAAGAAGCAGTCATACTCATTTTTGTGCATCCCTTTTTCATACTAAATACCTGGAAAAAGTCTATTTGATGGTAACATTTTATATAGAGCTTTTCCACCTTCAATGCATTTAAAGCACTTTTACATCAGGGAACCACGCCAAAGGACACAACAACAGCATTCTTCTTTGGGAGCTGGAATCGAACCACCAACCTGTGGGCCAGAGGATCTGATCACTCTCCCAATGATGTGTATGTTGAGAGCGGGATTCGAACTGGCAACCTTCAAATTAGAGGACGAGCACTATATCAAATGAGCTACTGTCACTAGTGTATAAAAAAACAATCGACAACAACAAAACTGAACACTTTTTTGCAGTTAATAGATGCTTTTATTTAAATGAGTGCGCATCTACTGCTCAGTGGAATCGTCATGAGGAGGAGGGCGGGGCGGGGCAAAGTCGGCCATGTTGGGAAGGTCAAACACCACACAGCAGCTCAGGGCAGCACGAGGGATCTCCATGTCCCGCACCTGAGTCCAAACTCCGGTCCTTGCATCAAAACATTCACAAGCACGATGAATGGTGCCCCGATTGTACCCGCCTACAACATATAGCTGATTGTCAACAACCTCGATGCCAAAGTGGCTGCGCCCGGTCCACATGTTGGGTAGGGGGCGCCACGTGTTGGTTGCGGGGTTATAGGCTTCAACAGTGTTCAAATGGGAATCCCCATTAAACCCACCAACAGCGTAGATTTCATTGGCATAGGCGATGACACTGACCCCAGAGCGCATGGTGGACATATCTGCTATCATGGTCCACTGTTCGGTTAGTGGGTTGTAAGTCTCAGCTGATGCCAGGCGATGTTCACCATTAAAACCTCCACAAATGTAGATCTTTCCATTGTACACTGTGCTGCTGGCATTGCCCCTCTGTTCGTTCATAGGTGAAATCATGGTCCACTGATTGGTCACTGGCAAGTACCTTTCGGCTGTCTTCAGCCTGTCCAGTCCATCGAACCCGCCTATCGCGTAGATCAAACCATCCAGCAAAGTCACACTAACGCCGCTCCTACGTGAATGCATGGGTGCTATTTCTTGCCACGTGTGAATTGCCAGGTCATACTTGCAGGTAGTGTTGAGCCGGTGATTGTCGTCAGTCCCTCCAATCACGTACACAGATCCATTAAGGAACACTGTGCGGTGATGGGCTCTTGGAGTCCAGTCATCATTAGCCACACCCACCCAGCGATCGGTGCGGTTGTCATAGACTTCAATTCTGTTGGTTGTTCTGTTTCGGCTATAGCCACCAATAACCATAAGCACCGCACTGGGCAGCCTTGGAGTGGCTAGACGAGTGGGGGGCAGGGAGGCATTGTACCTCCTAGCTCTTTCATCCAACATCACCTTTATGATCTTCACCTCCACAATCTTCCAGTTATGAATGTAGTGGGACAGGTTATATCTAATCATGCACTGAGTGAAGTCATCAACATGGATCAGACCCAGACGGACTTTTAGTAGGAGGTCGGCCAAGTAGTGGTGCCTTTCCTTAGGAGCATGTGCAATCCATTTGATGACTGCCACTAACACGGTGGTCTCCTCCTTCACGTTCAGCCGATCATCATCAATGACTGAACACAGGTCTTTCCTGGAGAGCTGGAAGAACTCTTCAGAGCTGGTCACCACCTCTTTGAAATGCTTCAGGACGTATAAGAAGGCTTGTTTCCTCAGCTGGGGGTAGTAGTACTTGTTTGAGATACCCCATACAGTGATGCAGTTACTGGGGGACATTTGCTCCTTCATGACCTGACAGCAGACTTCGGTAATGCCGCTCACATCTAAGTAGTCAGCAGCTATAAAGAGCTCCTGGAGGTTTTCCTGGGTGATGTGCACCACCCCGGTGTAGCAGTAGTCCAGGATAATCTTCATGATATCAGCTGACACATTGGAGATCTCAAACACCTGGCAGTCAGGGCTGGACCAGTTAGTGAAGAGGCTTTTAAAGTATGTGCTGCAGCTACACAGAACCAGTTTGTGTGCTGGGAATTGCACGCTGGCCACGTTGAGCAAAGCATCGCACAACTTCTGCTCCTTCCTCAATTCCTTGAACACAGTGTTCATGTTTGGTTTTGTATTTGAAAATGGATATCTTTGCACAGAGACATGTCTGTCTCTCTTGCTAACTGTGATCGTTTCCATCTCTGTCCTTTTATGTTACGTGCCGTAGATCTGAACTCTCTTCTCAAATGTTCTGCTGCTGAAAGTGAGAACAACCCACATTCTCTGCTTCTTTGAGCTTTGACACTTCAAAGCTTTGTAGTGTCTTTAAGTTCTGTTGCTGCGATCTGATTGGTGGAATTCCGATTCTAGAATTCTATATACAATAATTCAAAGTACGGGCGTATTTTGCCCCGCTGGCGGAGCTCTTGTTATATTATATTGTGATGTGTGAGCTCCTGTGACCAAATAATTTCCCTTGTGGATCAATAAAGTTTGTCTAAGTCTAAGAAGAATTGTGAAGAATTATTATTATTTTTAAAACTTTTTTTTTTTTTTTAATTTTCTATAATGGTGCAGGATTATCATCATTATTTATTTATTTTGTATAATTTTGAAGAATTATTATTATTATTATTTTTTGTTTTGGATAATTCTGAAGAATCATTATTTTTTATTTTTCTATTGCTTTATTTTGTATAATTAGGAAGAATTGTCATCATTATTTATTTTGTATAATTAGGAAGAATTGTCATCATTATTTATTTTGTATAATTAGGAAGAATTGTCATCATTATTTATTTTGTATAATTGTGAAGAAATATTATTATTTTTTATTTATTTATTTTGGATAATTCTGGAGAAATATTATTTTATTTATTTTGTTTAATTGTGAAGAACTATGAACCCCCTACCCCTATGAACTATGAACTAACATCAAGGACCATGTTGTCCACCCTCCTGTGGGCTCACCACCTGCAGAGGGGTTCATAGGGGGGGTCAGGTGCTATGAGGATTGGGCAGCACGCTGCCCCCGCGACCCAGCTGGATTAAGCGGGAGAAGATGGATGGATGGATGGATGGATAATTGTGAAGAGATATTATTTTTATGTATTTATTTTGTATAATTGGGAAGATTTTTTTTATTTATTTATTTTGTATAACTGGGAAGAATTATTATTATTTTTATTTATTATTTATTTATTTGGACATTTTCATATCTTTATTTATTACTAGAAATCTGACACTAATGCACGTTACAAAATAACAGACTTGGAAAACACTTTAGAAAATGGGGGTTAAATTGGGGAGTAAATGATTTATTGTTTTTATGCTGCTGATAACCTGGACCTGTTTTGTTTCTGTGTATTTTTTATACTGAAATTTCTGCTTCTGATTCTGAAAGGGCCAATATTACGTCCAATTTTAATAAATAAACATAAACAGTCTGAGCTTTGGAGATGTAGACAAACTAATAATAAAAGGTTACTCAAACATGTGTGAATGAAACTAAAGGTTTGTTTTTGATGAGGTAACAGTATCATAACATGCCTTAACTTTAGGCTGTTAACCGTATGTTTTAACGTGTGTAAAATCCCTCAGTCGTCCAGGTAGAATCCACGGCAAAGGAGAGAATTCAATTTGTCAACTGGACAAATATGTTTCACAGCTCATGGTCAGACGCTGGAGGACACTGCCCTAAATCTGCCTGAAAGGGGAGGAATTAGCTACCAAGAAATTACTCTGAAACTAATACTTGTTTACAGTTTCTGTTGTTCGCTCGGCCAATTGAAATTACCCTGAGTGTGGGGTCATATTAGGAGAATCATCAGGGCCATAATGGGTGATTTCACACCTCTGGGCCTGACCTGCTTCACCTATTGTTTTCTTAATTTGTTTTGATTTAGGTTTGAGGATGGAGTCTGGTGTCTGCGTCCTCCATTTCTGTTTGAAGAAAGGTTTTCTTTTTTAACAAAAATAGCCTCTTTAACTCTCCTCTCAAACCAACTTCTTCTCTCTGGCTAAGATCCGGACCTCACTTTCCTCAAATGAGTGGTCCGTGGCTTTTAGGTGGAGATGTACGGCAGACTGAGGTCCTTTTAGGTGGAGATGTACAGCAGACTGAGGTCCTTTTAGGTGGAGATGTACGACAAACTGAGGTCCTTTTAGGTGCAGATGTACGGCAGACTGAGGTCCTTTTAGGTGGAGATGTACGACAAACTGAGGTCCTTTTAAGTGCAGATGTACAGCAGACTGAGGTCCTTTTAGGTGGAGATGTACAGCAGACTGAGGTCCTTTTAGGTGGAGATGTACGGCAGACTGAGGTCCTTTTAGGTGGAGATGTATGATAGACTGAGGTCCTTTTAGGTGGAGATGTACGATAGACTGAGGTCCTTTTAGGTGGATATGTACGGCAGACTGAGGTCCTTTTAGGTGGATATGTACGGCAGACTGAGGTCCTTTTAGGTGGATATGTACGGCAGACTGAGGTCCTTTTAGGTGGATATGTACGGCAGACTGAGGTCCTTTTAGGTGGAGATGTACGGCAGACTGAGGTCCTTTTAGGTGGAGATGTACGGCAGACTGAGGTCCTTTTAGGTGAAGATTTATGGCAGACTGAGGTCCTTTTAGGTCCTCCAGCATTTTGACCAGAACTGAAGAAGGAGCCTGGATGAATTTAATTCTCTCCTTTGGCCTGTATGTTTTAACCACATTTAATTTGTTTATGTTCCCGTAAGGTGACAATGAGCGTCCAAAAAGGTGCCTAATAAATAAACTGTATTATTATTATAGCTGATATCCGATCCCAGTATTGTATCGCCGCATCCCTGATCAAAAGCGAGTTTGACATTTGAGCATCGTGACCACACCCGTACAGACTCCGAGCTTTGTCACCTCGGCCCCTCTCGTCTGGAGCCCGTGTGAGTCCTGGCTCGGCTCCACAGATCGGAGGCAGATTTGTCCTCGTGCTGTTTGCTGGAGGTGTGCGCCCAGAGCCTGCCAGCGTGTTTGTTTGTTTATTCTCTGTCTCTAGGTCAAAGTAGATGCCCTCACACCTTTCTCTTTTTTCCATACACGCTGGAGAGCTGTTCGGTCTTCTATAATCCCGTCACGATCATTACCATATGGACTTACTGTGCAGTGGATGAAATCTGGAACCTTATTTATTGTGTGTAGATACTGAACTGTGCATCCTCCCATTTATTGCATCTCTGGTCTTTGAACAAAACTATAGATTAGGGTTTACGCGGCTTATTGTGCTTTAAAGGTGCTGGACCTGGATTCCTAAAATACTTTTAAAAATAGTTTGCGGTGGACCAAAGTTATTCCTCACTCACCTTCTGACTGTAGAGATGCATCAATCTTGGTAAAACAAACAACGGCAATATATTATAATAAGAAAGAGTAAAAAATATACATCATAATTCTAAATAAGTACCAAAAAAGATGTCAAAAGACTGGTGTCAAATAAGGCATAATTATATTAATGTATATGTACAAGTCAAAATAAGATGGAAAAATAAATCTAAGGTCAAAGATGAGGTAGAAAATTATCCAAATCTGTTTTGTAATTACTGAACAGAGCTTTGTAAGTGTAATGTTATGAGATGTTTTGGGCTGACATGGCCAGTAAATCACCTTATTACAGCAATGTATAGACTACAATGGAATATAGAAGCAGACACTGTATGTAATCCACCAAAATGTTCAATATCAGCACCACCCAACAACCAATACCAGGATCAGATCAGTGCATCCCGAATTCCCTAAGTATCTTAAATACTCACTGTAAGTGATCGTATCAAAGTTCTCACAATAATATCGTGGACCATCACAATATATCGAATCCCAAGTCTCTTTGCTTAAATGAACAGTTCTGATGCAGAAATAGCTAAAAAAAAAAACAGAGGGAACTACATAGACCATGATCCTTTGCTCCGTTTCAGTGCAGACGAAATGAAGAAATAACCTTGTAAGTCTTGTGAAGGCATTTTTTAGAGGAAAATATATTATATGTACAGCATATTTACAGTTTTGTGAGCTTCCACAAAATATTCCAATAAATATCATACCGTGACATGTTTATTGTGAGAGATTTGGATATCGTTACATCCCTAATGACGATAAATGTTGTACCAAATGACTGGTGAAAGCATTTTAGAATGTCAGTCTTGTTATTATGTAGAATATCGTAATATCGTGAGCCTCCCCACCACATCGTGAGCTTTTCCACGATATTGCGATAAATATCGTACCGTGACACTATTGTATTGTGAGACTTGGATATCGTTACACCCCTATTATTTATGTTTTGATGTGTTTGTCTTGTGATTTTAATGCATTTCTTATTCTGTAAAGCACTACTTTGTGTGCGAATTGTGTTATCCAAAAAAACCTTGCCTTGTCTTGCTTTTCACAACTCTCAGAGGCCAGAGGGAAGTTTTGCGGTGCACAGTGGACTTCCTGATTGGGCAAGAAAACACTTTGTAGTTAGATGAACAAAGTTGCACTAGTGTTTTTAAATGTAAGAAAATGTGGAAGGATAAAATCACGATGGACTACGTGACTAAGGAAAATGTTCAAGTTGATGAAACGTAAACCACAAGAGGGAGATTGTAACATACATATGGATCATTGGCGACTTGATTCGGGTTGGGGATCGATTATTAGAGACATTTTTGTTTTGTCTGATCTGTGAAAGGAGCAGGATTTATAAGATTTATCTTCTTCCTGTTCCTTTTGTTCATGCAGTAAAGACGAGACAAATCATTGTTGGAATATGTATTTATGTTACTTGATTTTTTGTTCCTGTTCGCTTTAAATTGATGCCAACAAAACAAGAGCATAAGCAACAAATAAAGAAAAGGCCAGTATGCAGGGAAGTTATTTTGACAACAGTGCTTATATCTGCTTAAATATCTGTTCTGCTCTGGGGCAAGACACGTTTTGATCAAATACGTGAGTAAACGGGTACAGGGACTTCAGGGTTGTTGCGTGAGTGATACAGATTAGTTCAGGTTATCGTTTGTCATGATTATTTTACGTAGAAATATATTATACTCCGAAAAACATCACTGCAACAGGCCTTCTCCCTCAGGCTTACCCGACACGCCAACTCTCTCCTCACATGTCCGCCGCCGGCCTGACCTTTCGCAGGATACTATATGTTCTGGAGTCTAATGCCAACACCTCAGAGATCAGTGCTACGCTACTTGAAACATGGAGACAGTCGGAGGGTTTAATTCTCCTGTGCTTTAGAAGGTACATAAGAGGTTCATCGAGTGTTGCCAGAATTAGAATCTGTTTGAAAATGTGTCTTTTTTTTCACCTGCACATCTCCTTAAAGATAGACAATTCAATCCAAACTTTGACTATTCTTCAGGGAGAAAGATGCTGTACTTTCCACGGAAATGTTATTGGAGCTGGATGAGGCCCTCCTCCAGGCTAAATAGACTGTAGGAGTCAGGTTTGTGGAGATGTAAGCCAGCTCAGAGTAAGGATGCATGGTTTTTGCACAATACTGAATTATCAAACTCCATTTTGATACAAATGAATAGACCTGATGCTCAGTTTTCGATACCAGGATGATAATAAAGATAATAAAGTCTTCAGACAGTAGAATTTCATTTTCAACATTAATTAATTAATTAATTAATTAATTAATTAATTATTAAAGGGGAACTCCTGCACATTTGAAGCTAAAGTCCATTTCTAGAGATGGTTGAATTCTGTCAGAAGCCAAAAAAATGGCACAGATCAGTGTTTCCTCGGTGGAGATGTCACTGTGGCAGTGAGTCTGTCAAGGCATCAAACTAGTGTAGTGATGGGGGCAAGTTCTGAACTTCCACGTAAAACACCAATTTGCTTCACACTGAAGAAGCTTAAACCACTTTAACCCATCTTACAATAGCCACGAGTCTGATAAACAAAATGCTCTGCCTGGTTCACTCATTAGTGTCTGGAAACGTTATAAAACAACTTTATAAGCAGCCTTACACTTCCCTCTGTTGATTTCCCACTGCACATGCAGACATAGATTCCATAAAAAAGGTGTTATATACATTTTTCTGTTCAGAAATAGCCAAGCATTTTCTTCCAGACTTTATAAAGAGTCATTAAACACCCTCCCGAAGCTTTACTCCGCCTCTAAGTAAAATCTGAAAAATCCTCCAGAGTGGGCAGGGCTCTGGGGCGATGATTGACAGACGACCGACAGCCACAACAATCCAACACGGCGCAGACTGGTGCGTTTGAGACTTTGAAACAGAGTGGACATTTGTGCTTGGATCACACTGTTTCCTGTTTCTCCAGACACGGCAGGACATCGTGGTGCCTGGCAGTGCCAGGTTGGGCTGAGAGGGGCTCCTCACGTCCCGCCCGTAGACGCCAGTGACTGCGCTCGTACGTAATAACCTGCATCTGACTCATTGTTGCTGTTAGTCCAACCCGAAAATTCAAATGTTCTGGCTGTAGTTGATCCTAAAGAGGCCATTACAGACACGGCTTTGACTCTAAAGTCCCATTTTTTACAAATATACACAAAAATGCCAAAATAAGGTCAGGAATAGGTATACATTTCTATTTTAGACCCATTTCACTAGCAAGGACCACGCCAGCAATGGCATTGTGTGAAGAAGTAGTTTATTGGTACGTGGACAAGGCGGGGCGAAGATGGCTGGGTTGAGACGAGTGGGTGGGGGCTCCATTTCAATCTTCAGCCCCGGAACCCCCCTCGTTGGCTTCTTATATCTGAAAAAAGAGGGTGGGGTCAAGTTAGCCGAGGTTGACCAAAGTGTTACAGAACATAGTTGATGAAAGACAATAAGAACAATAAAACAGCTTATGACTAAAATCAGAAACTAATAAAAACAATAAAACAACATGAAAAAAAAAAAAGTCTAATAAAATGTCAACATCTCAAACTGTGTCAAAAGCCAAAGTGAACAAGTGCATTTTAAGGAGAGATTTACACAACTAATCAGCAGAAAAAATTGATTTTGGTGGTTCGTGGCCTTTTAATCTCCACAGGGGGACTCTTTCTTTCCTTACATTACACTCTAATCCAATCCCTCCATCCGTTCGGATTCTTGTTCTGACGCTCTTGTGGTTCGTAGTATTAGCCCCACAGCTGTAAAACATACCTGAACCCGAGGATGGAATCGACCTGGACCGCACTACACGTGCTCGTATTCATAAAGTATAGATTTTCTGTCCGAATAGGTAAAAAAAACAACAACACGCGAGCGGAGAGGGCAGGTCATGTGATCGATCATGTGAGCTGTGACTTTATTCATTCGACCTGCGGAGGTTAATGGCTGTAAACAAAATATGATAGATGGTTGTTAATAGACATAGAGTGGAACTAAAGGGCGCAAGGACGTGTGGTGTGGAGCTGAAGGAAAAACCGTGAGCTTACTTGAATACAAAAGGAAGAAAATATAATAATAATAATAATAATGCATCAGTTTTATATCGCGCTTTTCTGGACACTCAAAGACGCTTTACAGAGCATTATTCATTCACTCCATACCCGGTGGTGGTAAGCTACTATTGTAGCTACAGCTGCCCTGGGGCAGACTGACGGAAGCGAGGCTGCCAATCTGCGCCATCGGCCCCTCCGACCACCACCAACACTCACGCACACACCACTTTCATACTAGGCAATGTGGGTGATGTGCCTTGCCTAAGGACACAACGACAGTTTTTGCAACTGGCGCCCCACTGTGGCACCTGGAATTCCTTGTGGTCTCCCATCCAAGTACTAACCAGGCCCGGCCCTGCTGAGCTTCTGAGATCTGACGGGTTCAGGCTTTGACGAGCCGGTATGGCCACAAAATATATATATATATGGGAAAGTTTGTACTAGAAGTTAGAGCTGTGAGAGTGGATAAATAAATGTTATACTTGTGAGTAATGTTGTTGGTGGTGATCATAGTGACATTAAAGGTCAAATATTATGCATTATTGACTCTTGTGAACTTTAAGTCATGTTATAATGCTGCCGCCTCCTCAAAAACAGACCCGGAGTTGTGGTTTGTTTCATTCACATGTTTGCATAACCCTTTTTTTATTAGTTTGTCTTCATCTCCAAAGCTCAAAATTCTCTGTTCCACCTTGTGATGCCGTGAAGTAGTTAGTACTTTTCAAGTGGGCAGCTACTTTTGACATTTAGTTCAGCAGAGTTGGGCAATTCCTGGGCTCAAATGATTCTAGTGAAGGTGTATGGAGTTTAAAAACACAGTGGAGCACTTCCTGTATTACCAGATAGAGAATAGATGGAATTGAGTGTTTTCCTTTTGAGAGAAGAACTATTATATAGAAATATTCCGGGTTTGTGTGTTAAACGTGAATGAAATGTATCTATAAACTATAACATAAATTAAAAAATGTTGTAAAATGAGCCCTTTAAAGCTCCACCTTGTAACTTGTTTGGACAAAATACCAATTAAAATTAAGGCGTGCTTCATTTTATTTTATTTTAACAGTTTTAGTGAAAAAAAACATAGACAACAACATGTATCCTTACAGTACAGTGAGCGGACTTGCATCTCCACAAACCTGACTCTTGCAGTAGGACCTCCTCATCATTGTTGCCATGGAAATGACCCTCCATGAGAAAGGTCACGTATTGCTCCTTAAAGTTTATTGTTTAACCCTTTATTCCCCATATTTTCAGCCAGTTTCAATTCTTAAATCATGCTATTTTTCACTTAAAGCGGTCGTTTTACGCTATTTTCTGATCTATGTTATAATGTTGTTTCCTCTTCGTGACATCACAAGGTGGAACAGAGCATTTTGAGCTTTGGAGATGTATACAGACCAGATTCAATTTAGTATAATATGACATTTAAAAATATATATAAATAAATACTAAAGCTTAAACACTGGATGGAGATGTGAGAACAAAACTGATTTCGCAGATCGACTTTACTATATAGGGGTAAGTTAGTTTTCCTGCCCTTGATCGAGGAGGTTGTGGGTTCAATATCCCTCTCGTTGTTCTCTGGAGACGAGTCGCTTTCATAATCCGAATGACGCTGCAATTCCCCTCGGTGAAATTTTCCAGTTCTTATTTTAGCTCGGAGCCCAGCCACAGCGCACTCAGCGGTACAAATTATAATGTCCTACTTATCTGACACAAAGCGCCGGGTGATAATTGACTCATTCAATTATGGACTTTCCAGGAAAACAGGAAGACAAAACTGCCAAGTAAACAAGTTGTGACTGCAGTGAGATGTCATTGTCACCGCACAGCACAGGGGCGGAGGCAGGGGAACAATACGGCTCTGTGCAGGCAGAGAGGAACGGAAAAAGAAAAATATATATAAGAAAAATACTAATAAACATAAATACATAAATAATACTTCTCCTACTAATACTAATACTACTACTTATATTACTCTTACTACGACTATTACTACTACTAATACTACTAATGCTACTACTTATACTACTCCTATTACTACTACTAATACTAATGCTACTGCTACCACTACTACTACTGCTACTACTTCTACTACTACTAATACTTATACTACTACTTATACTACTCCTACTACTAATACTACTACTAATACTACTACTTATATTACTCTTACTACGACTATTACTACTACTAATACTAATGCTACTACTTATACTACTCCTATTACTACTACTTATACTACTCCTACTACTACTACTTATACTACTCCTACTACTACTACTAATGCTACTGCTACCACTACTACTACTGCTACTACTTCTACTACTACTAATACTTATACTACTCCTACTACTCCTACTACTACTACTACTACTAATGCTACTGCTACTACTACTACTACTGCTACTACTTCTACTACTACTAATACTTATACTACTACTATTACTACTACTACTACTACTACTACCACTACCAATGCCACTGCCACCACCACTACCACTGCCACTACTCACTACCACTAATACCACACCACTCACCATTACTACTTCTACTACTACTAATGCTACTGCTACCACTACTACTACTGCTACTACTTCTACTAATACTTATGCTACTCCTACTACTACTATTACTACTACTACTACTACTACTAATACTAATGCTACTGCTACCACTACTACTACTGCTACTACTTCTACTACTACTAATACTTATACTACTCCTACTACTACTATTATTACTACTAATGCTAATGCTACTACTACTACTACTACTACTACTACTATTACTACTACTAATACTAATACTACTACTTCTACTACTACTACTAATACTAATGCTACTACTACCACTACTACTACTTCTACTCCTACTAATACTGTATTGAAACTGTTTTATATTGTGTTCATCCAGCCTGCTAGAGGGCGCTAGTCCGGTTGTGGTAGTGCATTTAGCCAGAAGAAGAACAACCAGCTTGATGATGAATGTCAATCAGTCCATGATGTGTTTCGTTGTAGAATCTGAAGCCATCCTCTCATTTTCAGCCCTTTGAGTGGCAATATGAGTAAGTTTTTATGTTAAATATGAATGTTAACAAGTATAATTGTAGCACTTTGTCCAAGTTTGTGACATTTTATAGATGTTCTTTGAGATGTTCCAATAGTGGTAGTGGAGCCTATTTGAGTTGTCTGTGTTACTGCTCAGCTAGTGTTAACCGTTTTATTGTCTACATAGTCTAAGTTTAAAGGACATTGTTGATTTTGCTGCTTACTGAATATTTCTTTGTATTTTGTATCGTTGCAGTTTCACACTTTTTTGCATTAAATCCTGGTCAAATACAACACCTGCCTGTTCCTTGGAGGAAATGATGCAAGAGAGAGTTTAGCTGAAGTGAGTCTCAATTAGGACACTGGGTCACGTTGGGTGCAACAGTACAAATACTAATACTACTACTACTATGACTACTAATAATAATACAACTATTTACAATAGTACTAATACTACTACTACTATGACTACTAATAATAATACAACTATTTACAATAGTACTAATACTACTACTACTACTACTACTACTATGACTACTAATAATAATACAACTATTTACAATAGTACTAATACTACTACTACGACTACTAATACTACTACTACTACTAGGACTACCAATACTACTGCTACTACAACTTATACTAATACTCCTACTAATACCAATATTAACACTAATGCTAAAACTACTACTAATACTACTACTATGATGACTACTACTAATACTACTGCTACTAATACTAATACTCCTACTAATACTACTAACACTAATACTAACACTACTAATAATACTCCTACTACTAATACTACTACTACGACTACTAATACTACTACTACTACTGCTACTAATACTAATACTCCTATTAATACTAACACTACTAATAATACTCCTACTACTACTACGACTAATACTACTACTACTGTTACTACTTTGTATCGCATGAATCATCGCATGTTGAGGGACTATTTTCTCATATATCAGTCCGCCGCTGCAGAGCTTCTATCAGGAAGTACAACTCGCTGCTGCTGCTCAGACATAAATCCTTCAAATTCAACGGTTGGTTTGACTTCTAAAATTATTTTTTGGACACAGACATTCACATGGACAGTCTGGAGTTCTAATACTTTTGCCTCGGGTCTGTGGAGTGGGTAAGACTGTTTTTAGTAGCAACTATGCCCATTGACATGCACTAGCCTAGCACCAGCAACCTCTCCAAACACAAGGACTGGATGGAATATTTAAAAAAGTGTCTCCACACGTCTCCAACACTCTGGCTCACGATGAAATGAGGCCCTATGTCCAAAATTCCTGCCCCTTTAAGAGAAGAACTCGGCTTAAATCTGCAGGGTTTGTGTGTTAAACATGTGTGAATGAAACAAAACGCAACTCAAGGTATGTTTGTGATGAGGAAACAACAATAAAATAAAAACCTACATTTAACTTTCATCCTTTCTAGCCTCGGGGACACTGAAGGAAGCTCAAATGTGACAGCGACGACAATGCTTATATAATTCAGTCGATCTTTGCCTTTTTGAGTCAGCCGTTCTACTTCTAACCCTCGTATTTTCTCGTAGGAATTCTCGTGGTAACACAGTAGTAATTTTCCACTTTTCGCAACTGTTTTTTTTTCTTTTTGTTGAATCCGCCTTTGATAGCGCCTCTGTTGCTCGCAGCTAGTATTTTCAACATGAATAAAACTGTTCGAAAATCAAAATCTGGTCCTTTTTTTCCTCATTTTTGAGTCTTTCCTTGCCGAGAAGGAGGGTCTGAGGGTCTCGTGTGAGTGTTGATCTGTTATTGACCAGTGTTTGTTTCACTGTTTGATTTTCTCACTTTCGGTTGAATCAGTTTTGTTTTTGTTAAGCCCTCGGAGGCGACTCTTGTTGTGATTTTGGGCTGTAAAAATTGAAATTGAATTGAATAGAGACACATTTAGGCCGTGGCTGTTTGTCTAACCCAGTGGTGGAAGGCAACAAAGTAAAAGAAATAGTTGAAATACTGGAGTACACGTTTTAATCATCTGTCCTATATTACGCAAAATAGTCTCTTATGAGTTTTAAGTTATTATGTTATAATGTTGTTACCTGCTCAAAAACAGACCTGAAGTCATGTTTTGGTTCATTCACGTGTGTTTAAGTTTCTTTTTTACCTTTTGTTCACTAGAAATCTGCGCTTCCAGGCCTGAAATCATCCGAATCATTCTAATGAAGGTGTATGGAGTTTAGGAACACAGTGGAGCGCATGACATCACAAGGTGGAACAAAGTATTTTCTGTTTGAGAGAAGAATGCATCTTAAATCTGAAGGGTTTGTGTGTTAAACGTGTGCGAATGAAACAAACACAACTCAAACTCATCGGACTCACCCTACATTGAAAACTGGATACTTTTTTCACTACATTTTAATAGTAAAAGTATTTTTCTAATCATTGTTTGAAACCTGCTGAAAAGGCTGAGGTTTTACACATTCACAATTAGAGAATATATATGAATAAAAACAGCTAAACACTATTGATTTAATTGTGCTTATTGAGTCTTTGAGTTTTAAACGATGTTATAATGTTGTTACCTCCTCAAAAACAGATCTAGAGTTGTGTTTGGTTTCATTCACACCTTTACGTAACCCTTTATTATTAGTCTGTCCACATCTCTAAAGCTCAAAATGCTCTGTTCCACCTTGTTATGTCATGAAGTGGTAGTTTTCAAGTTAACGGCTCCTTTTACCTTTAGTTCAGGAGATTTTTCTCTTTGAAAGAAGAGCTCAGTCTAAATTTGAAGGGTTTGTGTGCTAAAATTGTATGAATGATGTTTCATTCACACAAACAACTCAGAAAATAATCAGAAAATAGTGTAATTTGGGCCCTTTACGTACATTTAAAACTGGATACTTTTATTCACTTTTAATTCACGACATTTGGCAAGTAAGTGTTTTTTTATGTTTGTTTGAAACCTGCTGAAAATGCTGAGGATTTTTTTTTTACTTGTTCATAATTTGAGCAAACAAAATTACATCAATAAAAAAAAAACTAGGAAAACACTATTGTTTTAACTGAACAAAATTCAGCACAAATCTGTGTCACTATCACTACATTTGAAGCTTAATCAGACCTCAAAACCTGTAGATTTAAATCGATACTTTAATACTTGAAGATTTCATGTGCTACTTTTACTATTACCACTTCTTTGCTCTTGTATTTGTACTTTAAAGCAACAGATTCAAGTACTTCTTCCGTCACCGGCTTAACAGAAGTCCATATACTCGAGTGAAAAGCTGAATTGTGCAGCGGTCATCCCGGTGCTACAGTGAGCCCGTCTGTGTCAGTGCCACATGTGCAGGAGTCTTCCCCCCCGCAGCCATCATTACTCTGTGACATCTCTAAAAGCTTTTGTCAGGCAGTGGCCCAAAGTGCGGAGACTGCACTTAAAACGGCCAGCTCAGACGGAAAGAAAGAACCACAGCGACGCAGCCGTGTCAGGGCCATCAGCGCACCGCTCCGGCAAATCGACAGTGTCAGGCAGGTGCCGGGGTGGAGACGAACGCTGGGGAAGAGGCTTTAAACGGGTCTGGGAGTGTGATGGCCGATGGTTTGGGACAGTGATATCAGGTTCTCGCGCTGATTTACAGTTCAGGGTTTGAAGCCCGGTGAGAATAGAGCCGTAAATAATGCGGGGGTGGTTGGAGGGACTGATAGTGCAGACTGGAAGCCACTTCATATTTCCAGAAACAGTTTTAATCTGATAGCAAGTGGTTAGTCTGTCTGTACTGGTGCAGAAATGTAATTGTTTTTTGTTGTTAAAGGATCCCAGAATTTCCCTAATCTGAGTCAAATGTCTTATTTTACCTGATCTTTGCTGTGGTTACGTAGTTTACCAGCACCAATGTGAAGTTAATGTACAATATAATGGTTAGAGTGATGCTCCACATTCGTTTAGCCAAAATTCCTCCTCTTCCCGAACAGTGGCAATGTTTTTTAATTCCGAATTAATTCTTCTGAAATAAATAGTCAGGATTTAAAACATTCTCCTTCGACTTTACAGGGAAATAATCATTCCAAATTGAGGTTTACACGGAAAACACGTTAAATCGCCTTTATTTCCTGTAATTCCGCTCAATGTCTGGAGGTTGTGAAGGGTGTTGATTGGACAGCGACACAAATGTATTTATGTCGATCGGAAGAAAACACAAACTTCAGCTGCTTCTGGCTCTTCTCTCACCTCAGTGTGTCGTTACGCCACGGGCATAAACATTATACAAACTTTTTTCACAGTCGTTCCGATGATAATGAAGCGAAAGGCAACCCAACCAGCATGTGCCGAATGACTGGAATTATTAAAAGAAAAAAAAAAAACCTTTATATGATCGAGGAAAAAATTAATTCGGCTTTAAAATTGGAAGAAACCACCCACTTACTTCAGAATTAAGTTTAATTCTGAATAATCATTTTCATTAGGAATGAAGTGTTTGTCTTTTTAAAGTGGGATGCGTTTTTAATCAGAATTAAATTATTTTCACTCAGAATTAAAGCTCTCATGTAAACGTGGAAAGCTTCTGTGAGAGCGAATCCACGTTGATGATGGAAAAATGTCTATTCAAAGGGCTCCTTATCTCATGGTGTAGATTTTGGTGGAGATTGTGGCAAGAGGCCAGCTAAGAGGCAAACTAAGGAGCTCAGTTATGAAATGCCACAGGCTTTTTACACCATATGTGGCAGAAGATCTCCCAGAGGAAATGCATTAAGGGAATGGATCATTTTATCACTGACCGAAACACCAGAGAGGAGTAACTTTCCTGTTGTGTTTCTTTGTTTTTATTTAGGTCTCCATTAGCTACTGAAAAACAGCAACTATTCTTCCTGAGGTCTTTGTCAGAATATAAATGCATTTTTTATTTTATGTTTTCATACAGAAAACAGACAGGATATATATGCACCACATTCATACCAATAATGAAACCAAAACAACAAAAACAGACACCGCAAAATAACCAAAATACGCAACAAATCATGATAATCAATCTCTGCATCTGTTCAGATCAGAGACGGCACATAAAATCACAATTATTCCAACATAGCTGCTCCTGAGTGAAAACGAACAGTAACAAGTTTATGGAAACTCATTGTCCTCAACCCTGGCTTGTGGCGTACACTGTGGCGTACACTGTGGCGTACACTGTGGCGTACACTGTGGCGTACACTATGGCGTACACTATGGCGCACACTGTGGCGTACACTGGCGTACACTGGCGTACACTGTGGCGTACACTGGCGTACACTGTGGCACACTGTGGCGCACACTGTGGCGCACACTGTGGCCTACACTGGCGCACACTGGTGCACACTGTGGCGCACGCTGTGGCGCACACTGTGGCGCACACTGTGGCGCACACTGTGGCGCACACTGTGGCGTACACTGTGGCGTACATCGCAGTAATTGTACTTATATCCTCCTGGGACCCGAAGGGGGAAAAAGTGTATTGTGATATGTATTTTTTCTATCTGTTTGGAGGTAAATTAACAGTTTAGCATTTGGATTTTGTTAATTTTATTTTTATTTATAATTTTTAACATGTCCTCTGTAATGGACGCTGGGGACATTTTGGTGTTAAATCCATGTGACCAAACAAAAACAACTTTTCTTCTACAGTCCCTTTTAATTTCTTAATTTTTTATCATATTGCAGCCTCAAACTAACTCTTATTGAGTTTTTTATCCTGGGAACCTCGTCCCCCCATTAAGAGTCCATCTCAAAACGCTTAAAAGATCGACTGGTTAAGTCAGTGCCCACTTTAAAGGACACAAATGAATGGGCCACGTCTCAGGAGGCTCTTATACTAATACAGTGTAAACATTTCTTAAGTCTAAACTGGACAGTAATGCACCAAAAACTGAGAGCCACAACAGTCTGACAATGAAATGTATGTTTTACTTCATCACGCTCCACAAATCTTTTATAAATAGGTAAACTATAAAAGCGAACATTTCTTTTTCGCCAAATGTAACATATAAACATTAACCACTGATATGTGCTGACTACGAAACATGTCACTCCTGGAAGCCTCTATTCAGAAACACAAGCGAGTCATTCAAAAGTTATCTGGCTGATTTTATTGCAAATCAATCTCCTGTTTACTTTCCACGCCTGCGTTCTTATTCTCCGACATAAAACCCGTACTATACTCGGGTAAGACTCGCATCTTCTGGTAGCATTGGAGCGTGAAAGTTAAAGATTCCTTGTTCGGAGTCTTTTGTTTCTTTTCTGGCACTAGACGACGCGGCGGTGGGTAAATGATAGGTGTTCATTGTACTTCGCATAACACCTCGTTTTTCAAAAGGCGCCCACAACCCAATCGATAACAAAGCAGCGGAACGGCGAGATCTCTGCTCGTATGTGTTCACAAACGCTCGGCTTTTGTCCTGTTCTGTCCATTCTGCAGGTTAAAGCACTTTATTCACGGATTTACGGAGGTCGTTTTGAGGATTTTGCGGCAGGCGGCGCGTTTAAAGATTCACTGTGTAACTTTTCTGGTGGTGCTGGTAGCCGTGGAGGTGGTGGCAGCGCGGCACTTGCTTGTTTCCGTGGAGATGGATACGTTTAAACTGTGAAATATTCAGTAATGTTTTAGTTTTTAGTTTTTTTTATTCCACTCTTGTACGAATGCAAAACGGAAATTATTTCAAGCAATTAAGAAAAAAAAGAAAGAAAAAGCAATTGTTAAAAAATTTATTTGGTCATGTAATTAATTAATTTAATTTATTTATAATGTATTATTTTATGTAAATTATTTCATTATTTGCGGTTATTACAAAATAAAATGAAAAAATAAATACATAAAACAATTTAAAATCTATAGTTAAAGTTGCGCTATGTCACTTTTCTGGTGGAGGTTCTGATGCTTTTTTTTTGTCTTCTTGAAGATTTAATTGCTTTGCCTGTAATGTTCCACAGTATGGCATTCAGACTGTTACCATGGAGATCAACAAACGATCCTACCAGGCAGTTATACTCTACTATAGTGTATGAATGCATGTTTTAAGGTATTTTGAAGCAATAAAAACTGCGTTTAATGGCATATTGTGGAACATTCCAGTCAATTAAATAACGTATCCATGGAGACAAACAAGTTCTGAACCCCCAGCACATTTTATAAACATGAGTTTCCAAAGTCAAGTTAATAAAATAAAAGACAATAATTCAGAAATAAAAACTATAAATAAAAGGTGTTAAAATGCATAAAGCTAAAAATGATAAAACTATAAAAAAATAATAATAATACATAAACAAATGAATACACAAATAAATTTAAAAAAAAAATTAAAAAGACCCAGAGGATCACACAACTTACGCAGTGTAAAAAGCTAAGTTTTTTACTAGTTATTTTGATTTTTTGTTGCATGTTTCCTTTTTTTTTTTTTTTTTTTTTGCTGTTCTTGATCTTTAACCTTTGTGTTGCAACAGCGTTATTTATTTTATTTATTTATTTATTTGATAGGGACAAGTATGTTTCATGAATCATGTCACACACTACAACACTAATTGCCAAAGCTAATTCTCAATGCCCGTCCCTAGTTCGGCTTTTACACAAAACACAGACAGTGACCAAACTCAATCAACAGCACAAATACACAATAAAACATCTGAAGTACAATGACATCAGGTCAGGTAGAACATTAATGTTCACAGGTCTGACCTCGCAATAAAAAGTCTTTAAGTTTGTGTTTAAAAAGGACCCAGTTTGACTCCTTTCAGCTCTGCAGGTAAAGTTTTCCATGTTTTGGTGCCTTGTACAGTGAAAGCTGATTGTCCAAGAGATGATTTGCGTCTCGGTACTTTACAGTTTCCGCTGTGAGCTCCTCGCCTCACTGAGCCCACAGCTCTGAGAGGGACGACACAGTCACTCAAAACCTCAAAACCTCGGGGGCCTGATCGTGCATTTGTAAACCAGTTTTAACAGAGCAGATTTGACAAAGTTCTTAAAGCTTAGCATTTTTAAATTGTACAAACTAACACAGTGATGGAACCTAATTGGTTTCTTATCTAAGATTTTTATAGCTCTGTTGTATATCATCTGAAGTACCTTGATAGTCGTGGCTTGTGGTCTGTGACCAAGAATTAATGCAGTAACTTAAGTGTGAAAAGATCATGGAGTGCACAAAACTATGAGCAGCGTGAACCGGCAGATAATCTCTAATAAGTTTGAATGTGTACAAGTTTGCTTTTGTTACTCTAGACACTTGTTTTTACGTGGCTGTCAAATTTCCCCATTATCTTATTTTTGTCGGTGATCTACAGAATAGGCTCTACATTGAAGCGTTAAATGTCCTATTTACTGATATTACACCTTATGTTTATCTACGACGACTGGCTTTTCTGCATCGGCATGATGTTCCAGACCAAACACTGCTCCCGATGACCTCCCGCTTGTAATCGGCTCTCGGCGGGAGGGAGGCGGCCGGGGAGAGGGAAGTCAGCGGGGTTTTGCTGCAGCTCGATGCGCCGTCGTAATAGACCGGCTGTGATTGAGAAGCAGAGGGTATCAGTATTACAAGTGCTTACCTGCAGATTAGCCCGTCAGCAGTTCGCACATGTATACATCTATATGGCATTAGCGCAAAGGTGCCTGCAGGATTAGCGGGGTGAGGTGGTATTTAGCTCGGAAATGAAACGGAGATGGGCTTTTCACGTGTAAAGTGGTAGTTTGAAACGTTATTGAGTCCTGTTGTAAGAATTCAAAACCGTATTCAGAAGTTACGGCGATAAGAACTCACACGGGGAACTGCATTTGACCTGTGATTAGCTTCGAATGAAATGAAGGAATAGTGAAGGTTATTAGGTTCTATTTTCAGACCAAGAGTTTGCTT
This sequence comes from Odontamblyopus lacepedii, assembly GCA_034769755.1. Taxonomy (NCBI): domain Eukaryota; kingdom Metazoa; phylum Chordata; class Actinopteri; order Gobiiformes; family Gobiidae; genus Odontamblyopus; species Odontamblyopus lacepedii. The sequence goes on from CM068363.1 coordinate 29,352,058, forward strand.
TCAACAACAAACATTGCCGCTGAAATGCACCCACGGGACTATAAACCGGGACGAGGGGGCTTTTTTTACTCTCACACACCTGGGATACTGTCCTGAGGAAGTCGTACTGCAGATGGCGCTGTCGTCCTGCCTCCACAGATAGGAAAACAGCGCCACAGCAACATGTTCATGTGCTTTGATTTGGTCAGTGTTTAACTCATTACAGTCTACGTACATTATATTCAACACTGATGAAGAGCACAGGGAGAAGTCCAAACTGTCGGGTATGAAAACAAACTCTTGGTCTGGAAAAATAACCTAAAAACCCAAATTAATGGAAGAATGAACAAAATGAACCTCATTGGACGAAGGCCTAGTGAGTCTGGAGAGCAATCTGCAAAATATACACGTTTTAGCCAAGGTTAAAGACAAAATTAAATGTGCAACCAAGTATGTTCACATGACATCTTATAAATTTTACTAGAGTACAGTCCATAGAGTTTAAAGTGAGTGAAACGGCAGTGGTTCTAGTAGGATGTGTTGTTGTGTCCTTAAGCAAGACACTTCGCCCACATTGCCTCGTGTGGATGCGGTGGGCGTTATGTTTTAATGATTTAGTTCTGTTCAAAGTTCACATGTTTAACACATCCAGAAGAAATGACGAAAAGATTTAAATATGAACTGACACTAAAACAAGAATCACATTTCACATGTTTGTACAGATCTAAACTACAGCAGGTTCGCGGCTTATAAAATGTTATTATTTTTAAAGCTGCATTGTATAACTTTTCCGGTTGAAGGTCTGTCATCTGATTTTTTTTTCCCCCATAGAGAGATTATTGCTTTGCCTGAAATGCCCCACAGTAGCATTAAACTTGTCTTATCCTGCGTTTATTCAATTACAGATGTTCCATTGCTTAAAAACACACGAGTAGTGTCGCCTCTCCACAGATCTGACGTGAAACTTGGCCTGGTGGTGTCACTTTTTTTTGTCTCCATGGAGATGGTTATGTTTAATGCAATACTGTGGAGCATTCTGCACAAAGCAACAACATCTCCATGGAGACGAGGAGATAACGGACCCTCCACACGGTGCACTTTTAACTTTTTTTTACCACTTTTATTTATTAATTTATTTATTTTGTATTTATTTTGTTATTATTATTATGTATTTATTTATTTTCTTGTGTTTTTGCAGAATAAGATATTTTGTTTGCGGATTAAATTACTGTACTTCAAAAAAATTGCCGCCTTTACGATGAGCTATTTGCGTCCATTCCGAATCGCTTTTTCGATTCAATTACGATTAATCTTAACGCACCGACACAACATAACACGACATAACTAAAACCTTCGAAAACGCCGACCATTTAAGCCGAAAGCCTGTGCCATAACACTGGTGAGCAGACTTGGCAGAGCGGGTCCACTTGCAGATTAACTTCCCCGTGTCTCGGCTCCGATCTCCCCTTTTATTACACTCCCCGAGACGCCTCCCCTGGCAAAAGGACTTGGCAACCGCTCCGGCCACGTTGTTTTCTCCGTCCCCGCACACAAACCCAAGCCTAACTCAATCGGGATCATCAACCATTGTCCGTAAACCGGGCCCTTAGTCTTCTCCGCCTCCCCATTCATTACAGCTAAATAGGTTTGGTATTGGCGTGACCGTTCTAACATGAAGTCGAGGAGGGAGGAGGGCGAGATGCCGCACAAGCAATTTACCCGGGAGATGGAGCAGGAAAAATAAACAGTAACGAACGGATTAAGCGATTTGTCCTCCTCCCAGACACCGATTCTTGTTATTGTCGCTAAATATTTGCTTTGTATTGGCGAGACGTTCTGGTAGGAGATGCGGGTGGGTTTTGTTTGATGATTTTGTGTGTTTGGTCTGTAGTTTAACCCGGTTCACGACAGATTAATATGTGTATCACTCTGAATTGAGTTCAATACATCATAAGATGAGTGTGGGCCTTGATACAGGGTGGAAAGGGTTTATGTTGTTTTTAGAAAAGTATTTCAAACACCGTAACCCTAAATAATATCTTATATCTATTATTTTTCATCAATTTATCTCAATACACTAAATCTATCTTTTAGTATTTCCACCAACCTGCTCAGGGACTATAGGTGTAAATGAGTATCCATTGCTATAACCGGGCACCAGCACTTTCTATGACTTCCCAGGACTTCTGTCTTGGCTAAAAGTAATTAAGTAAGACTTGATTTATAGAGTAAAGATGTAGATACTAAAATAGGCTAAATAAGTACATCTGTAGTCATCACCGTGTTTGTTCTGGTTCGTTTTGGCTTCCACTCAAATCTCGATATTGCTAATAAGGTCATTTGTAATTTGCTGGAAGTCCGTTCTCCGTTTGTGTCCTTGTGGTAAGATGTGGTCAGTAGCAGAGGCAAAAACCTCTCAAATCTCTACGTGATTGTTCAGGATGTACTTTCTGAGCTTTATAATTTCTTACAATAAAGCACAGAGGTGAATCATGACTTTGGAACATATTTGGTTCAATTCAATTTCAATTCAATTCAATTTATTTTGTAGCGCCCAAAATCGCAACAACAGTAGCCTCTAAGGGCGTTCCAAGATATGGATGAGTAAAACATACACACAGACATATCAAAACAGGAATAAACAACATTCATGTAAAGCAGCAAATGAAACATTGTCCAGTCATCCCCTGTCCTTAGACCCTCCTTCTCAGCAAGGAAAAACTCCAAAAAACCCAGGGTCCTGGGAAAAAGAAGAAACCTCAGGGAGAACTACAGTGAAGGAGGGATCCACTCCCATGGACGGACAGGCTATAGATGTCCAGGCCCGTGGGCCAGTTCAGTATGACCACAGCTACCCAGGTGGGGAAGGAGCCGGGCGAGGAGGAGGAGAAGAGGGCGAGGAGGAGGAGCCGGGCGAGGAGGAGGAGCCAGGCGAGGAGGAGGAGCCAGGCGAAGAGGAGGAGCGAGGTCCAGCTGCCATCAGGCGTCTGAAAGAGTTCCACGACCCTGGGGCATTGGGACAGCGGACAACATGTGAATAGCAATGAACAAACTACAGATGAGAACATAGTGAGTGATGCTGATGAGAAAAAGGAGGAAACAGAGGACAGTGCTCAGGTTGCCACACTTCCCCCAGCTTGTTATCTCCTGCGGCAGCTTATCTTAGTGACATCAACTAAGTAACCTGGTCATAAGCTATTCCGAAGAGGAAGGTTTTAAGCCTGGTCTTAAATAAAGAGACTGTGGGTGCCTGTTTAACATCAACAGGGAGTTGATTCCATAACACAGGAGCTTGGTAACTGAAGGCTCTCCCCCCCACTGTACTTTTAGACACTCTAGGAACCACTAATAATCCTGCATTCTGAGAGCGAAGTGCTCTATTTGGCTGATAGGGGACAATGGCATCCTGAAGATATGATGGGGCCATATTGTTTAAGGCTTTGTATGTCAGGAGGAGAACTTTGAATCTAATTCTAAACTCGACAGGAAGCCAGTGAAGTGATTTTAACACAGGACTGATGTAAGTGGTAAGTAAGCTGCTTCAAGATTGACTCCGTAGAGATGTTGCTTTACTTAGAATATGGCTTTATTCATAGAGCATCTTACAACATGTGCAAGAACAGAGGAATTACAGACACCGTCAACCAAAAGTTTGTCTAAATAGCAGTGTCTTGAGCTGCTTTTTGATAGTCAATAAATCGAGTCTGCTTCACGGCGGACTAGGGGCAGGGTATTCCATAATTTGGGGACCAGGGCCTGAAAAGACTGGTTCCCCCACGTTTTAAAGCGGTTAGTCCATTGAGGTTCATTTGGTCTTTCGATAATTTATGTTAATGGGGTTTTTTTTCAGACCAAGAGTTTGTTTTCATACCCGACTGTTTCGACGGCTCCGTGTGGTCTTCCTCAGAGTCACGTGATGTTCCTGTGACGTGTCCGTTCAGCTGATTTAAACAGGTTTTGGTGCTGTCTTCTTACCAGCGGAGGCAGGACGACGGCGCCACCTGCAGTCCGACTTCCTCAGGACAGTATCCCAGGTGTGTGAGAGTAAAAAAGCCCTCTCTTCCCGGTTTCAAGTCCCGTTGGCACGTTTCCGTATTTCGATTGCCTCTTTAATCCAGCGATGATGTTTGTTGTCCTCTGTCCCAGTTTGCTCCCTCCTACGTCTGAAAACAAACTCTTGGTCTGAAAAAAGAACCTAATAACATTTTTTAAAGTGGTTCTTTGGGACCATCAAGTGGCTCTGGCCTGAGGACAGGAGGGTGCGGCCTGAGCTCTGTAAGTTAAAACCATGATTTTTATCTATCTGGAATGGCTCTCGTTGAAAGAGTTCTGAAAACATGAAACGTTATAGCAACTGTTTGAATCTGATCGATCAGAATAAGTCGAAAAATCAAACTCCTGTTAAATCAAGTTGAGAGAAAAGCACAGACATCTTCCCTGTTTACAAAAGCACGTTCTCCATGTTTTTCATTCACTAAATAGTCGTACTGACACTAAGGCCATGTACACATGTAGCCGGGTATTTTTAAAACCGAACATTTCCCCCCCTTTGTTTATAAAAATAGTTTTATCCACACCACCTCGTCTTCGAAAAAAATACCTTCCACACATAACCGAACATCTGCGTTTTCAACCACATTCATACGCATTCCAAACCTGTAGATGGCGTTATTTCCATTGAGCCCTCACTTCGCCGTCACTTCCGCCTAAACTTATCTTATTGCTCTTGGAGCAGTAGTTGGACTTCTGCAATTAAACATGTACATAGCACCTGCACAATAATTAATGCTCCCACAGCTCTCAAGAAACGACTCCGATCCATAGTCTGCTTTGGCTTTTGCAGTCGCCTAAACAAATGTCGCACGTTTGACATCAGGGCAGATTCATATTTTTTGGCGCAGACAGTGACGTTTTAAAGCGCAAAACCCCAGTTATCTCTGTCCACACAAACAGGCATAAACGGAGTTTTCAAAGATCTTCACTTTGGCCGGAGTTTTCCCTGAATACTCATTTCTGATGCGTGTTCGTGTGGATGACAGGTCAAAACGCAGCAAAACATCTTCGGTTTATCAGATACCCGGCTACGTGTGGACAAGGCCTAAAATAGGCTAAATAAATACATCTATCGTTGTTTTGGTTCACTTTGGCTTCCACACAAACCTCAGTGCTGCTATTTGCTGGTGCGTTTTGCTTTTGTGTCCTTAAGCAAGACATTTGAACCACATTGCCTATTTCTTATACCCATTTTTGGTAAGTGAGCTGCTTCATGATTGACTCCTTAGGGATGTTATTTGCTTAGAATGTTTTAATTTAATAAAGAAAAGTGCTTTATAAAAATATTTACCGATGTGTACAAATGCAGAAAATTACGTGTGCTGCTTGATTAATTAAACGTTTCAAGGTTTTCTGTCTTCAAAATGTAAACAGTTTATTCCAACTCTAAACCAAGTGGTACTGCTGACTTTGCTGAGATCAGTTTCAAGTCAGATCTATGGAGAGGCCGCCCCAGTCACAGTAACAACGCGTGTTTTTTCCAAGATATTCTTTTTTAGCTAAGACAAACCTGCAAATGAAAGAGATTTTCAGAGAGGTTCAATACATTCTAGACAACCCAATAAGATTTCCATGGACACAATCTGGAAAGTTACCGAGTGCACCTTTAAATGTATGAAACCGTTTCTATGGTTATTGAACGGTGCACAAAGAAAAATATATTTCCCGAGAATGTCATTATTATTAAGCCAAACACTTCTATCGATATCCATAACCTTCTGCTTATCTTAATATTAAGAACTCTTAATTAGAGTCTGAATTTGATTTAGAAAAATAAGTAGAAGTGTAGAAATGAAAATCCATTACTTTATTCATCAAAAAGTTTGAAGGTTTTCTAGGAAGGAAAGGAAAATATGTTAAATTATACTGTGTAAGTGTCTCTGTTGGCTGTGGTGTAAAGTTCTATATTACACAAAATGGATTCTTGTGAACTTTAAACCTGTTACCTCCTCAAAAACAGACCTGGAGTTGTGTTTTGTTTCGTTTACACATGTTTGAGTAATCTTTTATTAGTCTGTCTACATCTCCTAAGCTCAAATTGATCTGTTCCACCTTGTGATGTCATGAAGCGGTAGTTTTCAAGTTTACAGCTATCTATTTATGTTCAGTTTTGTAGAGATGGGCAATTCCAGGGCTGAAACTATCCAAATATTTCTAGTGAAGGTGTGTGGAGTTTAAAAGTGCACTGTGTAACCGTTGGAGGGTCTGTGATTTGCCGCTCTCCATGGTGATGTTGCGGCTTTGCCTGGAATGCCCCACAGTATTAGCCTGTTTCATCAGCCTCACAGCATTGGGATTCATTCACTCGACGTTAGGCGGGTACTTTTTTGATACAACCAATCTTTGCTGTTTGGTGGTGATGTCTGTAATGCACCGAAACACTCAGTGGTGTCCAAGTAATTGCAGCACAACAGCAAACAAAGCGGAGAGTGAACATGTCTGTCAACGAGGATTGTTGTTTCTCTGACGTGAACTTGCAAATTAAAGGAACAATGAGAAATGCAAAGTTATTATTTGACAAAGGAAGTCTAAAGGAGGATAGTGTCTGCAGTCTGCTATCGCAACTCGGGTTGGTTTTGGCCAACACACAGCTTCACTGATTGGCCGGTGCGCCGACTACAACTTGCAAACCTCCGAGTGTATTCCGATTCCTGACTAATCGCTGGAGAGAAATGAAATTGAGTGGAGCCTGGCTACCACAGTACAGCATTAAACAGATATATCTTGCATTTACTCCATTATAGGAGTTTTTATTTGTCAAAACTACCAGAAAAACATGCATTATTATAGTGAGCGGGCCCACCTCTCCACAGATCTGACCTGTAACTTGGCCTGGCTGCTTGTCTCCATGGAGATAGTTAAATTAAATGTACCGTAGAACCTTCCTGGAAAAAACAATAACGTCTAAATGAAGTTAAACGGGTAGTAGATGTTCCACCAGAAAAGTAAAAATGTGCGGGAGCACTTCCTGTATAAACCCATGACATCACAAGGTGGAACAGAGTGTTTTCAGTTTGAGAGAAGAACTCAGCCTAATTTATTTGTGTGTTAAACATTTGTGAATGAAACAAAACACAACTCCAGGTATGTTTTTGATGAAGAAGGGACATTATAATCTGAAAATAGCGTATTCTGGGCCCTTTAAATACATAGAATTTTTTGGTAGTTTTGCCTAAAAATCCTCACTTTTTAAAACTCTCTTCACACTCGCCCTTGTTATATCCAAACTGCTGATAAGAGCAGACTCCCTTCATCTCCTATCTCCTCTCTCCTCTTCCCTCGCTCCTCCCCTCTCCTCCATTTTCCCCATTATCCCTCCGCCGCGCCCTCCTCTCCTGTCTTCCCTCTTTGCAAAGATAAGATTTGCTCTCCCCAGCGTCTCCCTCGTGTCGATACTAATGCGCGGCGGCCATTGATGAACTGTCAGAAGCGCCATCCCCCCCCATCCCCGCTCCTCCCGTTTCTCCACCTTCCCATCATGCACCTCTCCTCCTCCTCCACCCCCCTCCACCCTCCCGCGTTGACCTTTTTATGCAGAATATGGCGTGTGCAGATTCGGCGCGATGAGGTTTTCAAAGGGAGATTTCTAATGTTGACTGACGGCGCCAAGCACGGTGGAGTTTGAAAGATTAATTGGGGATTAAAAGTGAAATATTTTGATGAATTCATTTAAAATTTGTTTGTAAAATGACACATCCAATTTTGCGTTTGTGAAATTTTGTCCATCTCTTGAATATAAAACAACTTTGACATTGTATTAGTGGGTTTCAGATTCTAAAATGTGATGATTTCATACTCCCAGTTTTTCTCATTGATAACATGGGAATTTCACATCTAAACGGCAAATTTACAAATCTTTATAGGTTCTATCTTACACAAAATGGACTTTTGTGAGCTTTAAGTCATGTTTTAGTGTTGTTACCTCATCAGAAGCAGACCTGGAGTTGTGTTTTTTTGTTTCATTCACACACGTTTTCAGTCATCCTGGATTATTAGTCTGTCTCCAAAGATCAAGCTGCCCTGTTCCACCTTGTGATGTCATGAAGTGGTAGTTTTCAAGTGAACAATCACATGGACAATTCCAGGTCTGAAATTGTCCATGTGATTCTAGCGAAGGTGAAGTTTTGAAACAATAAGGAGATCAGAGAAAAGCATAATATGAAACCTTTAAAGGGCCACTAAACACCCAAATATATTTTTTTTCTACTGATTAATTGTGTAAATGAGTCTAAAATAGAAATGTATACCTATCCCTGGCTTTATTTTGGGTTAGGGTTAGTGCATTTAGGGTTAGTGCTTTAGTGCATATTTGTTAAGAATCTGACTTTAGGGTCATGTCTGTAACAGCCTTTTTAGGATCAACTACGGCCAGGACATGTGAATTTTCGGGTTGGACTAACGGCCCCAATGAGTCAGACGCAGGTTATTACGTGACGAGCGCATTTGCATTTGTTTATTTCATTCATAAAGTATAAAAAGACATTAACAGTATCCCAATATTAAACCTAAATCTTATGCTATGCACAGATGAGTACTTTGAGGAACATTTCATTTCAATCACAAATATTAAATCATTTGCAAACAGAAATCTTTACTTTTATGCGCAACAACTAGGTTTTCTTATCCATACATACATATTGCACTGGATTTTATGTATTTTTAAATGCCATTATTGTACTAGATTCAACCTGGTGGCACAAGATAGTCACAGTTAATGCCATAGTGTGGAACATTCATGGAGAAAAGAAGGTGATTTAAATGTACAAACTTCTTACTTTTGTGGAATTAACCCAGTATATCTGCTCCGCTCTGTCTCAGCTTGTGTTCTTTTTCATAATCCTGTAATCTTGGAAACCACTGTTCTATATAATGCAAATTCTTTTATTATTTACAGTTCTTGGCTTGTGACATGACGGCAGCAGTCAGGCCTGTCACTTCAGATCTGCCTCCGTAAAAGCAATATATAACATATTACATAAGGATGTGCGTTAGTATTTCTGCTGCTTGGTTCGCTTTAGCGTGTGAACCACCAGTGCAACACCAGACCATAGAGACGTGCTACAGTCATGATTTTTACATTAGCTTTATACTTTTCTCTGTTCAAATCAAAGGAAGTCTATTCTCACTAGGCCCGTCACCGTAATTACAATATTGACTTTGTTGAACAGTGTTTTTTCAGACTCATAAGTTATTGCACTTTTTCTTTGCACCATATGTGTGTTGTTTTTTTTTATATTAGGCCTACAGTTGTGCTCATAAGTTACCCTGGTGGAATTGATGATTTCTTGGTCCAGTAGCTGCACATGGGGGACGTACTTGGATATTTCAACATGATAATGATCCAAAACACAAAGGCAAGTGGAGCTGTCACTGGCTCCAGCAGAATAAAGTGAAGGTTCTGGAGTGTTCGTCTCTTCTGACCTCAGTATCACTGAGCCTCTGGGCAGATTCAAGCTGCAGTTCAGACAAGAGCCCAAGAATTTACAGGAACTGGAGCCTTTTGCCCAGAAGAATGAGCAGCTTTACCATCAGAGGAAATAAAGAGCCTCATCCACAACAATCACAGAAGACTCCAGCTGTTATTGGGTCATTTGTGTAGTTTCTGTTCTCATTATGAGTTAAAAAGAGGAAACACAGTTGTCTGATAATAAACGGCTTCACCCAAGCACTAACCATGAGTGAAAGAAAAGTTTTTGTGTTGTTATTCATATTCTCTGAAAGATGGACAAGAAATCAATCAAATTCTGTCAGGGTCTTTACACTTATGAGCACAACTGTATATAGCATTTCAGGTATAGATAGAAGGTGCTATATGTAGCCTGCCCTGTTACACTTAATAATAACACAATTGTACTACAATCACAACTGAGCCTGGGTTGCCAGAGCCTTAACCTGCAGGTAGAGGACGCGGACACATCTCATTCTCAGTATATGGACAGGCCTCGTGTGAAAGCTCAGAACCTCCAGCATCTCCTCCATGAGCTGCACTGATTCATGACTGGCTGGAGATGCTGGGGTTTAGGTAGTGACCATTCAGATCAGAGAGGCATTTTAGGTTTAGACCAACTGGATTTCAGCACTGAAACGGGCAACTGAGCAACTGAGCAACTGGAAACCAAATGAGACTCATGTGAGACTCATTGTTCTTACTAACTGGATAATCATCTGGAGACCCAAAACACTAAATTATAATCTAAATAAATGCGGCATTGTGTGCAACTTAGACTAAATCAGGATTACAATTATCAGTAAGAGCTATATTTGACTCGAACATGTTTACCTCAAACTTAGGTCATCACAACATTACAATTCCTTTAACATCACGTTATAGATGGAACTAGAATGAACTCCAAGGGCCCATATTACAATACCTGGAGTTTGTTTTGTTTCATTCACACACGTTGAACATACAAACCCTGTATATTTAGGCTGTGCTCTTCTCTCAAACTGAAAACTCTGTACTAAACAAAAGGTGCATGTAACTGTTAACTTGAAAACTCCCGCTAAATGACATGACAAGGTGGATCAGAGCAATTTGAGCATTGGAGATGTGGACAGACGAATAATAAAGAGCTACTCAATCATGTGAATGAAACAAAACACAACTCCAGGTCTGTTTTTCCTGACATAATGACATTCTTACTTGACTTAAAGCTCACAAGAGTCAATTTTGTGTAATACAGAACCTTTAATTGAAGCTATTTATTCATTAAAATAGTTCCAATATTCTTATACTCCAGAGTTCGTTATCAGGACAGGTCTAATCCTCACTGTACGTTCAAAGGGCGGATGAATACGTAATGTGAGACGGTGATTCCCCACACAGGAGGAATAGAGCGTCAGACATGTGCGGTAATGCGGCCTGATGTGTGTTTGGTCTCTGTGGTGAGGCTCGGGGACCTGTCATATAACAGCCAGTGACAAGAATCCCTCCGCCCTGCATGTGTCACCCATCCCAGCCCCCGGAGCGCCCTCACACGGAATATTTTTAGCCCCGGGAACCCTGGCGGTGGTGGTAGACGTGGAGGTATTGTATTTACAGTCTAAAAGGACGAGAAAAGATGAGTGCTGTGTTTTTGCCAGAGGGTTTAAAGTATAAATCTGTCATACCAACAATTTGCTTTTTATTTTAGCCGTGTTATAGTCGTTCCTCTCGTCGTTGACTCACTGGAAGTTGTGTTTGGAGTGATTCATGCATGTTTGAGGAGTCTTCAATCACGGATCGATACTTCACAGCTGATTTTGTTCAACATTCTCTGGGGGTGTGATGCTAAATGTAGGGACTGCTCTGTCTGAAGCTCTGTTACTCAAGTTAAGGCCGCCACAAACTACAGGAGAATTTGCCCGATTTTGGCTGCGATTTCTTCTCAAGTTTTCGTCTTAGTCTGCGACTTTGAAGCTGCTGTGCTCCTCATCTGTGCGGTGTCAGTGTCAGATCGTAACCACCAAACATCAACAACATGACGGAAACGGTCGATAAAGCCAATAAAACAGAGCATCAGGGGCAGAGGGGCAAGATACAAACTCGGGATACAGAGAAAATAAAGACTTTACCTCCCATAAAGTGGTAAACTTAAAGTGCACATTATCCATAGAAATTGTCCACCACAAATAATGACATCCAGTCCACAAAACCGCGATATTAATCCAGTTTGAAGCGTTCTTTGAAAGGAAAAAGGGGAAAGTTGTTCCTTGCATGTGTGTGTTTACATCCCCAAAGCGTAAAGTTGCAGATTAGCGATACTGACTCTACTTCCTGTGGACTTTATCGCCTCTTTTATGCTTTAAAAATCCTGGATCTGAAGTATTGCACCACATTTTGCAAATAATAATGACACAGTTTTGACTTGTGTCTAAACTGGAAGTGCAGAGCTCTGATCTTTGAACACTTCAGAGTCTCAGAGCGAGTGGTTTTACTGTAGACAGGAAACAGCTGACGTGCTCACAGCTTTGCAGCCTGTTTTACGCAGACAGATCCCGCTTTGCAATCAGAGATTTTAAGTCTCATAAGATTCTCCTTGTGTCTGTGGTGTGCGGATTTTGTTGCACATTTAAAAATCGTTTAAGACCGAAAAATCCTGTAGTGTGTAGCGGCCTTTAGTCTTTAATCTGAGCTTTGTTTTAACACAGTTTAACCAGAAAGAAGTGATTTAGCTGGAACTTTTGTGTGTGCATTGTGTCACCATGGTAATTGATGAACCTTCTGTCATATACATACATACAGAACCCCCCCCCCAGAGTGATGTCGCTGCAAAGTACACGTTTTCAAGGCTTCATTTCACCAATCAATATCAGTTTCACAGCCACCAGCACACGCCCACCGCTCTGTGCTTCTTTCTCCAGTTTTATTTTCTTATTCTGTGACATGTTTAGTATTGAGCAGTCACATAGTTATTTTGGTGCAAATGGAAAAAGAATCTAAAGCTCGCTAGTCTGATCTGATCTATAGGAGGGGCCGACTTCACAGCTTTTTATTGTGATGACATTTACAGTAATGTGTGTTCCCGCTGAGAACCACCGTTTTCTAACACAAATGTCAGCGGACTTGTCTTTTAGTTGAATTGGACTTGTCGTTTTCGATGAATATTGTGATTTAAGATGTCCAAATTATAACATAATCCACGGGCCTTTTAAGTTCAGAGCGATTTAAAAAAGCTGTGCATGCATTTGGCAACAGAAGTGTCATTGTTCCCCATTCATTCACCCTCATTCAGACTGAACACGACAAGACGTAGATAAAAACATTTCCAGCACTAAAATGTCTGGTTGTTCTGTGTGTGTTTGTCAGAATTGGTATTCTACCGGCGGATTAAAGTTTTACTCACTGATCGCACAAGGATCTGGCAGTCGGACACCATTTGTCAGTCAGCTTGTTGAGGAAATATTAGTGCTGCCGCGATTATTCGACGTTGTCGACGTAATCGAATATGAAAATGAGTCGACTACAATTTTTTTGGTCGAATATTCGCCTTTATTTATTTTTGGTCTCAAACGGCTCGTCCAGAGACAGGTGTTGTGAGATGTGTCTGTGTTGTGTCTGTGGCTCAGTGAGAGAGAGAGAGTGGGTGGTTGTGTGCGCGCGCCGGGGGCGTATGTCTGCGCGGACCCGGGTCTCGCTCTGGGTGTGTGTCCGCATGTGCTCTGGGAGAGAGGGAGACGGCGACCGGGCGAGTAGAGGAAAAGTAAGGATGCCATGCCTACAGTGTAGTGAGCGAATAAAGCCGACTCGACAGCGAAACTGCCTCCCTTTATTTACATTTTTTTTATATACACCGCAAGCGCACGAGGTCCTCAAAGGGAGTTAACTCCGGCCCTAGGAGAAGACGATCTCCCCTGTCCTCCCCCAACCACGGTTAGGGGCTAGAACAGGAAAAGTTAACACAGGTATTTCCTCCACACCACTAGTAGTACTACACTCGAGGCGGACACCGGTGCTGCTGACAGCGGCTACATCCGGGGTTGACGCCGAGGTGGCTTAACCTAGGCTTCGCCAAAGCGAACAGCAGTGGTATATAATGGCACCGCCAAAGAAAACAAACTTGAGGAAGTATTTGCCGTGCGCACTCTGCTGGCTGGTCTCTCTCTTTCTCTCTTCCCCTTTCCCCGATTTGAGCATTTGAGAAAATGCCAGCGGCCGGTGGGTCAGAGTCGGATCCAAGAACAGTGGCGACTTCTAGACCAAGACCTAAAGCCTCGAAAGTCTGGGAATACTTTCGGACAGATGGTGATAGAGTGGTTTGTACACTCTGTAAGACTTATTTGGCTTATCACGGGAGCACGACCACGATGCATGAGGTATTGAGAATACCGTTGCAATATGCTGCTCGTGCATATCGTTGTTCAACATTGTCGAATGAGCACACACAACAGACATAACAGCAATAACCTTTGCAACTCGCACACACAAGGTAACCTCCCGGGAAAATCTAACACACACACTTGTGTGTGTTAGAACCGCTTTTTTTTTTTTTTTTAAATTAGTCGTTTAGATTAGTCGACTAATCGAAAAATTAGTCGAGAGATTAATCGTTAGAAAATTAGTCGTTAGTGGCAGCACTAGGAAATATTCGCGATCTTTTGACGATAATCCTTCCGCAGATCTCGACAAGCTGCTGAGTTCTGTCATACTTCTGTTGCCAAAATGCCTTCGTCATCACTGTTTACAACACTAAAAGGGTCTGTAGTGCAAGGCCTTCTTTAACCTCCTGAGACCCGAGCTTTTGTCTGGTGTCCATTTTTCATTTCTTCTTGCTATTTGGGATAAGTAGGACCTACTAAGTAAGTTTTCTGTATGACACCATTGGTTAAAAAATGTAAAAACATTAAAATGTATAAATAAATTACAAAAAACAAACAAACAGCAATTAGCTGTTTATTTCAAGCCCTAAACCTGCCAAATGTGACGTAGGTCGACCGTGAGCGGGTTGGGGTTCAGTGAGTGAGGTTAAAAACACACAAAAAGGCCTGAAAATGTGGTCCACAGTTTTAATTTTTTCTGGTTTTCAATCGTTACAAAAAAAAGTAGAGGTGCAAAAAGTGGAGACAGGCAGCAGTTTCCCTATAGCAGCAGAAACGTCCAGCAATTTATAACTGTAAACTCATCTAAATATTCCCAAGTTTACCTAACAACATGTACAATCAATAATATAACATAGTCCCAATGTCTTCAAACGAGGACATGACATTTCCTGATGCTCTCGTCTGCTGTGGTCAAGAAAATGTGTCAAATTTTAATGCCAAATGAAGAGACATTAAGATACATGAAGAGACATTATGGTACATAAATACATTGGTTTTATTCATACATTTTGCATCTAAACTTTACCATGCAGTTTTTTTTTACTTTCGGGAGCTGCTGTAGAGGTTTTTAGTTGATTACAGGTGAAAGTTTAAAATAATTGAAAATCATGGTGCTAAGAGGCAAAAATGTAATGTCCTCGTATGAGGCCACAGGGTCTCAGGAGGTTAAAGTGGAAGCTCAGAAGTCAGAATGTCAGACTTGAAACAACGTTCAGTGATGAGTTTGATGGAATGTTGTAAATTGCCAAAAGAAACTAAGCAGGGTCGGGCCTGGTTAGTACTTGGAACAAGAACTGCTGTGTCCTTGGGCAAGACACTTCACACTGCCTGGTATGAATGCCAATAGCAGCTTTCCACCACCAACTCTGGAGTGAATTAATAACATTTTAAAGCATCCTTGAGTGTCTGGAAAAGCGTTATGCAAGGCAGATCGATACCTTAGTCAGTGTGAATATATCCATACTGACTTAAGGGAGGCATGTCCAAACTATGACCCGTGGGCCAAATGTGACCCTCAGACAAATTTTTCTTGGCCCTCAGGCTTTAAGGTGAATAGGCCCAAATTACTTTGAGCAGTAGTAAATCTACCTTGATTAAGGCAATATTTAATATTTAGTGTGTGGTTTTGAGGATCTTAGCTTGAATAAAGGACTGATGATTCATTCTAACATGTTAAACATGCAAATATTTCAATTATTCACTGTATGCAGCACGAGTCTATTACCCTCCATCGACCCTCTGCTTCGTCTGTGTTTAGATTTGTGGCCCTTGATGAAAAAAAGTTTGGACACCCATGGTCTAAGGTATCAAAAAGTATTGATTCTCATGCAAAAAATAACTTAAAATCCAAAGCGGTCCATTACATTTTTTGATCAGTTCTAGCTGGGATGGAGCCAAGATAAAGACGGCAACATAAAATGAGTCATAGTTAAAGGAGTTTCAATGCATTTATTACATATAACTCATCAATATCAGTATCGTATCAATGTCACGATGCTCGCCATAGTATCACTGGGTATCAAATCCAAACCCACATCACTGTTATTGCCCATCTTGAGAATATAAACTTTGCAGAGTGGCTGAACATGTAAAAAGAAATTCAGGAGTTATTAACCACTGACATTTTCAAAGAGAAATTGTCAATCTCAGCTGGCAAAAGAAAATTGCAATTTCTGAAGTTGTGTTTATTTGGAGACGAAAAATGCAATATGGAGTCGCAGTATTAGCCTGGGCTGGAGTCAAAGGGAGAGAGAGTTTTTTCTTCTTTTTTTTTTCTTAGTTGGAAAAATCCCTTTATTTTGACTGTCAAAATCAGGTATTTTCAAACCCTTCACTCCGAACTCCAAACTGAAAAAATAAGTAAGTAAAATAAAAAAGAAAGAAACTTAACCAATTTTGCTGCCAACATTTTTTTAATTCTGTTGATCGCATTTTTAACGCGCCCATCTGATTTGTTAAGATGTTTCCTCACCAAAAACAGACCTGGAGTTGTCTTTTGTTTCATTGTTTCATTTGTTTCACCTGCGTATTTAGGTTGAGTTCTTTTGAGCATTTTCAGGTTTGGAGATGTAGACTAATTGTAGACTAATTAATTAAAAATAAAATATCACTCCAACATGTGTGAACGAAACAAAACACAACAAATACAAAACATGACTAAGGCTCCATCCACACTAGTACGTATTCGAGTCGTTTTCGTTGCGGATGCGGTGTTAGCTCAGAATTCACCTGAGTACGCATCTGATCTGGCGCTGTGTGAACGCCTGAAAACGCTGATACTCTGACGTAGGAGCTCTAGTTGTCGTCCTTATTGGCCCACGTCGCTGTGACTTGCTTCTCCCTGATTCGCTGGGTTTGTATTGCGGAAAACCCTAGACAAACGTGAAACAGAGTCGTCCATGAAAATCGGCTGCTGCAACTTCAGACCCAGAGCTCCACTTCCTTGTTTTTACCGCCCACGTGGTGTCGTGAAAACGTGATGCCAGCCTCGTCATGTAATTAACATTTCTGGCACTTCATACATTTCACAACGTGCGTAGAAGAATCGAATCCGCTAAGCCAAATTGTTTCCGATACGGTGATACGTGGATTCGTTTCAGTGTAAACGTAAACCTAAAAGCTCAAAAAGAGTCAAATTTGCGTAGTAACGGCACTCAGCAGTATCCACATTTTATAAAGACAAAGTGTGGTTCAAGTAACTGGTCCTGCTATAGCCCAGGTTTTATAACATAAAAATGTATTTTGTTGGTTCTTGGTGTGAAAAAATTGAGAAAAATATATTAAAAACAGTTTGCAGTGGTCCAAAGTTACGCCTTATGCATTCAGAGCGTTCTAATTATTCACCACGATGGGTTTCTAAGCACTTTTCACAACTTTAAGAGCGCAGTTTTGCCATCACGCTAAAACTACCAGCAACCAGCATGCTAACACGCACTTCCTGACAATAAAATGCTTTCTAATTGGATGCGGGCAGCACAGGGAGGACTTATTTTGAGGTCAAGAGAAGCTTATACAACATCTGTATTGGAGCAAGGTCAGTTTGGTTTTGTAAATACATAAATGCACACGTTACTACAGGAATGGTCATTGTCGTGTACGTGGAAATTTAATTCAGCGTTCTGACGTGGCTTAGCGGATTCAGGCTCGATTAGCTCTGAGAGTGAGGCTTCTTTGTTGGATAATCTGTCTTTATTTCTTTCGTGTTTTACCTTTATGAAACTACAGGATTACGTCGTCGTACGCTCGTGTTATCGGACGGGGTTAATACATTGGGTTTGGAGTTTCTGGGTAAACTTATATCGCGTTGGACACTGAATTAATCATGTTCAAATGCAATGGCAGAATGTTATGTAGCCATTGATTTGTGTGAGAAATGATAGCATGTTATGGTATGGATTAGTGACTTCTTTTACCCCAAAGGTCGTGTTGATTTCCTATATGTTTTTGCCTGGCAGGGTCACAGAGAGCACGAATATCAGTTACTTTAGACCAGATACACTTCCCTATTGAACCTATTTTCTCATGTACTTCTCATTCTGTGTTTATTTTTATATATCAACAACTTTTGACATTTTATATACATACAGAAGACAACAAATATATGAACTACAATGCTTTTTTGTGTGTGTTTTTTAACCATTTTCTGCATTTTGTATAGATACAGAAGAATTCAAACATATCAAGTAAGATTTATGGAATTATTTGGTAAAGAAAACAAATCAAATGGCTAACTAATGAATATTTTTCGACAAAGCAAAGGGTGGCAAATTTGATGATTTGGTAATTATTTTTTTTTTTTAAGATTTGACTTTTTTTTGCTACATAACTCCATGCATCTTGCTTCATATGTCTATTAAATTGTCTGAATTTCTACACATGCAATTAATAATTTTAAATGTATACATAATAATAAGAATAATAACCCTCAATAAAATATTTTAAGGAATGTAAATTAATTTTTTTAATTAAATACTGAATACTAAATTCTGCTAATTTTAGAATTTACAAAACCAAACTGACCTTGCTCCAGTACAGATGTTGTATAAGCAGCTCTTGAGGTCAAAATAAATCCTCCGTGTGCCTCCCGCGTCCAGTTAGAAAGCATTTTATTGTCAGGAAGTGTGTGTTAGCATGCTAGTTGCTGGTAGTTTTAGCGTGACGGCAAAACTGCGCTCTTAAAGTTGTGAAAAGCGCTTGTAGACTCATCGTGGTGAATAATTAGGACTCTCTGAATGCTTAAGGTAAGTGAGGAATAACTTTGGACCACTGCAAACCATTTTATTTCTTTTGAATTTTTCTTATTTACATGAATTAAAAACAATACGAGTATAAACATAAAAAAGTTAAGCAATTATTTACCTTTTTTTTTTAAAATCACTGCTTAGTTCTAGTTTACAGTGTACCTGGAGTTGTGTTTTGTTTCATTCATAACCCTGCGTATTTTGTTTTTCTCTCAAGCGTAAAACACTGTATTCCACCTTGTGATGTCATGTGGTAATACAGGAAGTGCTCCATTGTGTTTTTTAAACCCCCACGCACCTTCACTACAATCATTTGGATAATTTCAGCCCTGGAACTACCAAATTCTACTAAACTAAAGGTAAATGGTGACATGACTTGAAGCTCAGAAGAGTCGGTTTTACATAATAACAAACCTTTAATGCTATATTGCGGAACATTACACACAAAAAAGTAACATCTTCCTCAGAAAAAAAAGTCAAACTGAAGCCCAGTGCTCACTTCGCATCCAAACATTTACAAAGCCTCTATGCAAATGTAATGAATGTGTGGGCCCATTGAAGCGCTCAGTACACACCATTGACTGTATTATGGAACATTTTGTATGCTACATTTCCCCATTACTCCTCATTGACTCAGTGAGATTTAACTAAGCGGCCATTACAGCAGTGTTTAATTAAAGTGAATCATATCTGTGTGGACCTGAATGGACTTTATGATCAAAGCCAAATGTAGTGAAAAATAACCCAGTCGCAAATCGCATGTTATTGTATTCACTGAGCTGGACGTGTGTGGGTTCTGGATATGAGCGAAGCCGATGCAGATCTGAACATTTAAAAGTCCTTTGCTATTAGTCTGTCTACATGTCCCAAGCTCAAAATGCTCTGTTCCACCTTGTGATGTCATGAAGTGGTAGTTTTTGCAGTATAAAGTATGAAGCAATATAGAGATTGTTGTATTTGTTGTGTCTGTGGATGTAAATGTTGTAATTTGTACTTTAATGTTTGTCCTGTCTTGTTTCCGCATGGGACAGAGCGAAACGTAATTTTGATTTCTTTGAAGAAAATTGAAGAAATTGACAGTAACGCTGATTGTGAACTACCTTTTCTTCAGTAGTGATTGGCAATTCCAGGTCAAATTATGTTCAAATATTATTTTATTTATTTTTATTTTTTTACTACTTATAAGGAAGATATAAAGGAAGATTTATGGATTTTTTGAGGTCTTATTTGAGGATTTGGTTCAGTAAAGATTGGCAATTCCAGGGGTCAAAGCTTCCTTATGATTCTAGCGAAGGTGTACGGAGTTTAAAAACACAGTGGAGCACTTCTTCCTGTAGTACCACATGACACAACAAAGTGTTTTTACTTTGAGAGAAGAACTCTACCTCTGACCTCCATGGAACCAATTTTTTTATTTTATTTTTCAGAAATCATGAGTTATTCTGCATGTTTTTTGTAGTTAGTGTTAAAATGTCATGTGGTGCGACCGTGCATCATGTGGTGCGACTAATAACAGCAGGAATTTTAATAACAGACAAAGTCGACTTGGGTGAATGGTTCTTTAGGTATTTTTCTTCATTTGATGCATTTTCCAGGGCAGGAGTTTGTTCATTAAACACAAGCAGGTGACTGTCATATTGGACATGAAAAGAAAATATCAATATGCATTAAAAATCTAAAGAAATGCAACAGTTTGTTTCTATACACTTCATATTACCCAGAACTTAGATTAATATCCCAACCATGTTTTAGAGAATGAAACAATTTTAGGGTTATTCTGACATTTTTAGGGTCGTAGCCAATTCATGTACATAAAAAAACACTAAAAATGCTTAATATAAATGTTAAACAGAGATTTATGCACCTGACACTGTAAATATTTGAAAAAGTTCAACAGAAACTAATATTTTATATATTTTAAAATTTGCCTGTTGAAAATCCTTATACGTCATTGACCCTTATAATAACTGTAACAAAATAAAGCTGAGTACTTTGTGGATTTCGCCTATTGCGGGTTATTTTTAGAACGTAACCCCCGCGATAAACGAGGGACAACTGTGCAGCAAAACAGTGTAAAAGAAGAAAGAGACCCACGGTGCAGTTCTTTGAAGCTCCCCATTTTTTTTTTGACATTTTGGGCCCCTTCCTCTTTCATGCCTGGGGAAGGGCATGAAAGAGGAAGGGTGTCACATTTTGGTGTCACTGAAATAAAAAATTTGGGAGCTTCAAAGAACTGCACTGCAGGTCTGTTTCTTCTTTTGCACAGTTTTGGTTTTGGGACCCAGTGTACAACAAAATATAAGATCATATTTGATCTCAAAAGAAGCTTGTATGCATCAGTTTTGTACTTTTTAAACCAATCAGAAATAAATGCGATACACTGTACGGGCTAATGCAGAGAAGACATTTCGCTGCATGTTCTATACCAGGGGTGTCAAACTCATTTTGGTCCGGGGGCCGTATGCAACCTACTTTGATCCCAAAAGGGCCGGATCAGAAAACTCAGTTCTCTCTTCAAGTTATTGTATTTTTCTCCGTGTCTCGTAGTGGTGTTTAAGATTATATTCCTCGAGCAACGCCACTTGTTCCAAACACACTGAGCACAGATTTCCCATTCACCTCTGTCAACAAATAAGAATTAGACTAATTTTTTTTGGAAATCCTGAACTCAGCATCTGCTTTTCTCATTTTTTTGACATTTTGCTGATGAGGGTCACGGTCGACAGTCAGAACGATCGTCCTTTAAGAGCGTTTGGAAAGAGGAAAGTCTTCATTTATGCTGCTCTGGTGGAAGTCGCAACGTACAGAAACACCGGAGACGCTGCTATGCTAAACGGTGCAGAAAATTAACAGAAAAATCTGAAAATTTTAAGTATTTTAATAGAAAAATTAGCCGAGGGCCAGATTAAAGGTCTTGGAGGGCCGGATCTGGCCCCCGGGCCGCATGTTTGACACGTGTTCTATACGCTCATCTTTAATAAGCTTTTAGCCATATTACTCATCATGACCTTATGCAGAGTTGTATTTTAAGACCTCAGTACTTGGAAATATTCAGTTTTGCATATACCCAATGTACCCACGCACGGGTTACTGCAGTTCTTCTAAGAATTCAGACTCTAATTGGCTGACACAGGGTCGTGGTGATGCTGTGGTTTACCAAAAATGCAATTTAATGTAACTTTTTTGATAAATTGTCTGCCAACTGCTTGTCTTGTCTCATATGTTCCGCAGTATGGCGTTAAACAAAATTCGCCTCTACATGGACCTGATCTGTACATAAGTAGGTAGTAGACGCTCCCCCTTGAAAAGTAACACAGTGCACCTTTATCTTAAGCTTTTTCCCATGTTATAATATCGTTCCCTCATCAAAAACCTGCCTGAAGTGGTTTCTGATGTCGTCCATGTATGTTTCAGTCATTTAGTGATCTCTCCTGCGCCCTATTTGAATCCTCTTTACAGTCAGCAGTAAGGTTCTGTGCAAGGCTCCGCCCACAAGCCTCACACACGACAATTTTGTACAAATTTACAAAACAAAACGGCACACAGCAACTTCACAAATCTGATGTGATTTTCAGTAGTTTCATTAGTGGGATGCACGCTGGTAGTAGTAGTAATGGTAGTAGTAATAGTTGTAGTAATGGTGGTAGTAGTAGTAGTAGTAATTATAGTAACGGTAGTAGTAGTAGTAATTATAGTAATGGTAGTAGTAGTAGTAATGGTATTGTAGTACTAGTAATCATAATGGTAGTAGTAATGATAGTAGTAGTAATAATGGTAGTAGTAGCTATAGTAGTAGTACTGCTCATAGTAGCAGTAGTAGCAATAATAGTAGTAGTAGTAGCAGTAACAGTAGAAGCAGCAGTACTTTATTCGCTCAATTGCAGCACTACAAGGACATAAACTACTACAACCCCATTTGGATGAGTACTTGACCGAAAGTAAAGTAAAAAAACAAACAAATATTTATCATGCGCAACCCTGTCACACAATGACAGAATCCCAAGAAAGAAAATAGCGCTCTGAAGGGGGAGTGACTTAGTGTGGGGAGCAAAGGGAGGACATTTCAGTATTACAGCATTTTCAAAACAATAAAAGCTAACACGCTAATCTAAATGTTTTGTGCTACAAGTTAAAACCCTATAGAAGTAAAATACCTCCTCTTTAAATTTGCACATCTCTTTTTTTCTTCTTCTTTCCACAATCCACGGTAACACATTTGTCAAGCTCAAACTCTCCCCTTCTTTCTCTTCTTTTGTGTCAGCGTGTCTTTAAGCGTCAGTCCTGTGTAACCCTCAGCTCTCACTCAGTTTTAGTCCTAATCCAGTTTCTTTTCACCAAACTGTGCGACTGGGAAACTGCCTGTACTTCACAGATTTTGACAGGAACTAGCAAAGCAGCTCCATCCTCACAGCTGCCAGCAAATGTATTCTGCCAGAGCCCTGTTCAGGCGAGTTAATGTACGACTTTAAAACCATGCGGCGGAAGCAGAACGAAACCTGCTCTGTGCCCATTCTCCTTTTCCTTTCAAACTTTAACAATATAAGGCTTTACAGTCACACTGGCAACCTTTTCTTTTCTTTCTTGTTTTTGTTTTTTTGGTACAGTGAATATAAGGCTAAACACGACTTTCAGAAATTAACCTGAAGATGCATTGTGTAACTTTATGATTCGGCGTCTGTCACCTGCTTATTTCTGTGGATATGTCCACAGCTCTGCCTGGAATGTCCCACAGTATGACATTAAACAGCTTTGCTTTACGTTAATAGTTTATTTCTTCAGACCAAGAGTTTGTTTTCATTTCTGACAGGTTCGTCTTCCTCAGAGTGGTCACGTGATGTTGCTGTGATGTGTCAGGTCAGCTGATTTAAACAGGTTTTGGAGCTGTCAAATCGGACGTTTCTGACCGCTGTAAAAGAGAGAACCACATGATGGATTGGGACAGAGGAATCATCATTGGGACACGGGGCAAATGTCACTGGGACACGGGGCAAACATCACTGGGACAGAGGACAACAAACATCGGATAAAAGAGGCAATCGCAATAAGGAAACGTGCCCATGGAACTATAGGAGGGGGGGCTTTTTACTCACACACACCTGGGATACTGTCTTGAGGAAGTCGGACTGCAGATGACGCTGTCGTCCTGCCTCCACTGGTAGGAAGACGGCACTAAAACCTGTTTAAATGAGCTGATCGAACACGTCATGGCAACATCACATGACCAATCTGAGGAAGACCACAAGGAGCATTCGAAACACAAAAACAGAACTAATAACATAAATTATCAGAAGACCAAATGAACCTCGTTGGACTAGCTTTACCTTACATTTATTCAATTACAGGTGGTTTTATGGCTCAAAAATACCTAAAAAAAAAACAGGCATTCTGCCTTTGGGCAGGGTCGCCTCTCCACAGATCTGACATGTAACTTGATCTGGTTTGGTCCCCATGAAGATAGAAAGGTTAAAGCATTAACATATCCATGGAGAAAAACATTTGATGGACCCTTCACCATAAAAGTAAAACTTTTTTTTTTTTTTTCAGAATGATAGGGGTAATGTTGATACCATTATCTTTTGTAGAATTTTTTTGTATATTTATTTTTGTATTTTATTTATTCTATTTTATTGTGCGTATATGGTTTATTTTATATAAAAATGAAAGGGCTGATAATATACTCTTTTCTGATCTATGTCCTAATGTTGTGGAGTTGTGTTTTGTTTCATTCACATGTTTAACACACAAACCTGCTTATTTAGTCTGAGCTCTTCTCTCAAACTATAAACACTGTGTACCACCTTGTGATGTCATGTGGTGATACAGATAATAGTCTACACACCTTCACTAGACTCATCTGGACGATGTCAGACCTGGAATTGACACTTTCTACTGAAGTAAAGGTACAAGGTGGAGCTGTTTAACTTTGAAATCTACAGCTCCATGACATCACAAGGTGCAAACAGAGCATTTTGAGCTTTGGAGATGTAGACGGACTAATAATAACAGATTACTCCAACGTGTGAATGAAACAAAACACAACTCCAGGTTTGCTTTTGACAAGAACAACATTATGACCTGGTTTAAATCTCACAAGAGTCAATTTTGCGTAATATAGAACCTTTAAGAGCTGATTTTACAATATATATCTGTACTGGGGCTTATTTTTTTCATACTTTTTTTGTTCTTCCCAGTATAGACCAGCGTGCTTTTATGATATAAAAGAAACACGTCCAGCCACCATGCCTTCTGTTGCCTTTGTGCGTCCTTGTGCTCGCTCTGGAGTCTGTGTCAACACTCGTCCCTGGCCCTCTGCTTGTTGACATTGCGTGGTCCATCTATCCTCCTGTTATTATCTCTACGTGACCTCCCATCGAGACCTGCTACTCCAACACACACAACAACACCCAATGCCACTATATCAAACGTTTGGGTTACGATTACTGTGAAGAGAGAGAGATCGCTGGTGATTGCTGAAACCGTGGTCGAACAATAGCGAAATCCGTAATTTTCTTCCATTCACATTGTCTATTAGATCACCAATGCTCTAGTGTGTGTTGCCAAGTTGTTAATGCTATAATTAACAACTTGGCAGCACACACGAGAGCAGTGGTGTTAATGTTATAATTTAGCTGTTTTGGTTTTCAAGATTATCCCGTCAGAAAGCGGAATGAGCTTCGCACTAGTCCCTCATTTGCGTTGCCAGTTCCAATACGAAAATCCAGTTGGTTTAATCCTAAAATGCCTCTAAACGGTCACTCTAAACTCCAGAACCTGTAGCCAAACATGAATCAGTGCTAGTGCAGCCTGTACAGCTCAGGGAGTGAATTCTGGAGGTTCTGAGCTTTCACATGAGGCCTGTTCATATATTAAGAATGAGAAAACGTGTTAAAGTTAATGGTTAAAGTAGTGGCAACCCAGGCTTAGTTGTGATTGTAGTAGTTTTTTAAAGAGTGCAGGATACATACAGTTCATTTAACGTGACAAAAACAGGCAGATAAAATAAGTACTTCACATTTTGATGTACTATTTTGTAGTTTTATTTATTTATTTTATTTATGAGACCGGGACAGTGCACAATATACATGAACCTTAACGGGAGAGATGCATTGTGCCAGGTTTTAGCACGAGAGCCAATTTCCACCTGTTTCTACCCTTAGTTCGACTTAGTTCTTCTCCTTCTTCAGCTTCATCTTCTTCACCTTCTTCTTCACCTTCTTCTTCACCTTCTTCTTCACCTTCTTTTCACCACCTTCTTCGCCTTCTTCTGCTTCACCTTTTTCTTCTTCACCTTCTTTACCTTCACCTTCTTTTTCTTTACCTTCTTCTTCACGTTCTTCTTCACCTTCTTTTTCTTTACCTTCTTCTTCACCTTCTTCTACACCTTCTTTTCACCACCTTCTTTGCTGCCTTCTTCACCTTTTGCTTCTTCACCTTCTTTACCTTCACCTTCTTTTTCTTTACCTTCTTCACCGCCTTCTTCTTCTTCGCCTTCTTCTTCACCTTTTTCTTCTTTTTTATCTTCTTCACCACCTTGTACTTCACCTTCTTTCCATGCTTCACTTGCTTCTTCTTCACCTTCACCTTCTTCACCTACTCCTTCTCCACTTTCTTCTTCTTCACCTTCTTCACCATCTTCTTCTTTACCTTCTTCTTCACCTTCTTCACATGCTTCACTTGCTTCTTCACCTTCACCTTCTTTGCCTACTCCTCCTCCACTTTCTTCTTCTTCACCATCTTCTTCTTTACCTTCTTCTGCACCTTCTTCACATGCTTCACTTGCTTCTTCACCTTCACCTTCTTCGCCTACTCCTCCTCCACTTTCTTCTTCTTCACCATCTTCTTCTTTACCTTCTTCTGCACCTTCTTCACATGCTTCACTTGCTTCTTCACCTTCACCTTCTTCGCCTACTCCTTCTCCACTTTCTTCTTCTTCACCATCTTCTTCTTTACCTTCTTCTTCACCTTCTTCACATGCTTCACTTGCTTCTTCACCTTCACCTTCTTTGCCTACTCCTCCTCCACTTTCTTCTTCTTCACCATCTTCTTCTTTACCTTCTTCTGCACCTTCTTCACATGCTTCACTTGCTTCTTCACCTTCACCTTCTTCGCCTACTCCTCCTCCACTTTCTTCTTCTTCACCATCTTCTTCTTTACCTTCTTCTGCACCTTCTTCACATGCTTCACTTGCTTCTTCACCTTCACCTTCTTCACCTACTCCTTCTCCACTTTCTTCTTCTTCACCATCTTCTTCTTTACCTTCTTCACCTTTTTCACATGCTTCACTTCCTTCTTCACCTTCTTCGCCTACTCCTTCTCCACTTTCTTCTTCTTCACCTTCTTCTTTACCACCTTCTTCTTCTACAAGAACTTTGGTGTGCGTTTCCTGTTCCATTTGACGTTCATACACCACATGACTCATTATATATTTAATTTTAAAACATTTTGGTACAAATTATGGAAAATGATTCTGTACTTGGTTCATGACACTAAACGCAGCTCAGCCCAAAAGCCCAAACGGATTAAACCCAAATTGAAGCTTAACATGAATTGGCAGAAAGTGCGGTTGTGGTTCACAGGCTGGACTTATTGTGACCAGTGCGTAAGCAAAAACAAGGAGATAAAACACACAGTAAATGAGGACGTATTGTGTTAGAGAATTGTTAAATGTTAAAAATAGATAATGTACTATTTGGCTTTTGTTTGTTTTCTATTGGCCTGAGGGGCTGACTGAGCAGAGGAAGAAGAGTTCAGTGCAAAAATAGACTGCGCGAGGGAATAAGAGAAGCATAAACACAGTCACAAATATGAGTTTTGTCTATTTTTCAACAGAAATATTCCTTTTTTTTTTTTTAAATATCTAATTTATTTTAGTTTTTTGCCTATGCATTTGAGTCTTACCCCAGTACAGATATGTTGTATAAGCAGCTCTTGAGATCAAAATAAATCCGCCGCTTGCTGTCTGCATCTGACTAGAAAGCGTTTTATTGTCCGATAATCAGGAAGTACGCATTAGCATGCTAGTTGAGTGCTTATAAACCCATCACAGTGAGTAATTAGAAAGCTCGAAATGCGTAAGGACATGAGGAATAACGTTGGACCACTATAATCTGTTTACAAGTAGGCAACTATTTTTTTTAGAGATTTTTAAAACAATAAAATCAGGTTCAGCGCCTTCAAATCATATTTACTTACAATATTTTCTTTATTTTGTACATAATTGTGATATTATCTGTGTTTGTTTTATCATTGTATTTTTTTGTTTTGTGACAATTCTGGGTCTATTTTCTGATTAGTCAAACCAGTTTTCCATTAAAAAGTGGTTGTACATGTCATCCGTGCATGCTTGAGCAATTTAGCGATCTTTTCTGAGCCCTATTCGAACCCTTCTTACGGTTAGCTATACGATTTTGCCCAACGCTCCACCCACAAGCCTACGTCACCCATATTCCCACGACTTTTCTCCGTAAATCTACAAAAGCATGAGACAAAACTGTACACAACTTGACAAACGGCTTTAACATTTAACAAAACAAAAAGTGCTAAAAATAAGATAGAAATAAAGTAAAACGCTCCCACACTGTCTCCATCACGGTCACTCCCGTCCAATCTGACCAAAATGTCCACAACCGGACAAACCTGATGCGACGAGCAGTAGTTTCATTAGCGGGATGTTTGTGCGGTGCTAGTGCTCTGAAGGGAGAGTGGCTTAGCATAAGGAGCAAAGGGATGGGTGAACTCGGAGGGCCAAAAGTGTTAGCAGTGTTAGAAGTGACGACCGCAAACTAGTAGAAGTAAAATACCCCCTTTTTAAGTAAGGAATCGCACCATCAGCGTCATGTTTACTAATCTATCCATTTTCTGTAACTTTAGATCCAAGTTAGAGAAAACTCACTGGTCTATTTAGTTATGATTGTCTAAGTGATCTGATTGTAAAGCCTTGCCCAGCTCTAATATTCTCTACAGAAGCAGGAGTTTTATGCAGGTGCTCTTCAGTCTTTATTGAACCTTTTTATCACTCGGTTTATATCTTACATTCATCTCGTACCACTGTATTTATACCACAGGCTTTTAAGCGTGACCTTCGTTTAATAGAAGCTTCGTACCGAGCGTCTAATGAGTCATTTTGCATGTTAAGTAATGAAATACCCTTATTACGCATGTATTATGTATATTATGGCTATATTATGTCTTTTTTTTTTTTTTGCCTGGGATTCAGCGTACACACTTCTACGGTATTTCTGGTGACAGTTCAGATGAGTGTGATTGACAGGTGGATTAGCCAATCAGGAACATACATGCTCTGTCCGTACAAAAGAAATATGGCTCCTTACGAGGAAAAACGAAAAGAAAAAAATATATCACAGAGGACTGAAAAAACTCATGGATTTCCTCAAAATCCAAAAGTGAAGCCCTGAACTCGGGAGAAATGTGCTTTTATTCAACATGATAGGTGACCAATGAGCTCCTTCGTTTCATGTGCGTCACTGAAATAAACTAATATGGTTGGACAGTCTTGTCTGAATTTGATCTCTTTCTCTGAGCTCTCATTTTGGACTTGCCAGGCACTCAAAGAAGCAATTTGGTCATGATTTCTGAGCATAGAAAATAGAAAAAGTGTGGTTGTAGTACATGTAGCGTATTTAAATAATGCTAAAAACAACACCTGCTGCATTCTTTTAATTGCTTGTGTTAAATGTTTCATGTGTGTTGGTAATTTGATAAGAATGACACTATCTAAAGGTACACTGTGTAACCTTCCTGTTAGAAGGCACGTCACTGGCTCGTCTCCATGGAGATGCCTTTGCCTTAAGTGTTGCACATATGGCATCAATCTTGCATTGTATTACAGCCAAAAAAAATCTTATTGTGAGTGTGGGAGCACGTCTCTCCACAGATCTGAGCTGTAACTTAAAGGCTGAGCAATAAAATATGAACGGATACTTTCAGGTGGCAGATACCTTCACCCGAAAAGGTTACACAATGTTTTTACACCAAAGATATGTCCTTTAGTGTTCTTATAAGTAAACTGAGTAAACAGAGCCAATAATAGCATAAATTATAGAGTGACAGTGGACATAGAAAATGGATCTTGAATATGGGCACAGAAGCCAAGTTAAGACGAGACAGATGGGATGTCAAGAGGATGACTGTCAAGAAGAGATGTTCAGTTTAAAATATGTAATTTAATTTGATGCAAAGTGTACCTAGAACTAAAGGACACTTACAATATGATGCAACACTGACTGTTAACCATGTCGTACCCTCATCTAAATTCATACCTGGACCAAAAACGTAAATTTTGTCTTATGTACGTTAACTTCTTTAGTTCTTTTTAAAGACATTACAGTAGGAGGTGCATTTACCTTGTCGACATGTTTGGGCTGCTGCTGCAAGACGTCTTCAGAAGTGTCACCGGCCACAGCAATCTGAAAGAAATAACCGCATTATGGATCACATTGGATTAGACTGCAAGTTCAAACGCTTGAGGAGGGAGGCGACAGGAGGCGTGGTCAGTCTGAGCGATCTGCCAGGTCCGGCTGACCACGCTTACAGGAAGTAACAAGAGCTAATACGGTGACAGTTCTGAAGACGACTTGCAGCAGTAGCCCAAACATGTCAACGAGGTAAATACGCCTCCTATTTTATTGTCTTTAAAAAGAACATGAGTTATTTCATATCCGAGTTGCGTTTTGCTTCATTCATGCTCGTTTTATTATCCGTGAATCCAAACTTGTCTCCTTTGAGCACTCAGAAATGCTCCATTTGCCTTTTGTCCAAATTGTTGCGTCACAGGTAAAAATCTAGACGTTTCATCCATGCATGTTTGAATAATCTTGCGATCTCTCTATTAAAACCCTCCTTGCAGTTCACAGTACGATTCCATCCAAAGCGCCGGAACAAACCAAACCTCCACGCTGATTGTGTTAACGCTCTGAAGGGGGAGTGACTTAGTGAGGAGAGCAAAGAGGCAACATGGTGATCTAAACATACACTACATTAGCATTTAGTACCCCATCAAATTAAAATAATCCCTCATCTTCACAAATGTCAATAAGTTCTAAAATGCATTTATGAAGTATTTTGTTTTGCTTGATTTGCTTTTGCTCGTCTGCAAGTCTCTGCGGTACAAAGTGCTGTGATGTTTGGATGTCGAACTCCCCGTGCGCTCCAGCTCTTTTATCCATAATGAAGAAGATTATTCTGACAATTAGAGATGCTTATTTTCAAAGATGTCAGCCGCACAGAAACCTTGCGCATGAGAGGATCGCAAATTTTGTGGGTCTCATCTGACAACTTATTTACTCGCAGGGTTTAAAAGCGGGGTGTTAATTCTGAAAGACATTGACGTTTAGTTGTAGCGACTAAAAGACTTAAATGATTCCGTTTTCTTGGACAGTTTACGTAAAAATACACGCTTACTTCTCATTTAAAGCTCCTATATCACGCAGAACTGACTCTTGTGAGCTTTAAACCAGGTCATAATGTTGACACCTCCTCAAAAACATACTTGGCGTTGTGTGGTTTCATTCACATGTTTCAGTAACCTTATTATTAGTTTGCCCACATCGCCAAAGGTCAAAATGCTCTGTTCCACCTTGTGATGTCATGAAGTCGTAGTTTTCAAGTGAACTTCCCTTTTACCTTTAGTTCATTAGAGAAATTGGGATTTTCCAGTGCTGAAATCATCCAAATGATTCTCCTGAAGGCGTATGGAGTTTAAAAACACCGTGAAGCACTTCCTGTATCACCACATGACATCACAAGGTGGAAAAGAGTGTTTTCTGTTTGAAAGAAGAACCTAAATATGCAACTCCAGGTATGTTTTTGATGAGGAAAAAACGAGAACAC
>CM068363.1:30725978-30748478 GCA_034769755.1 Odontamblyopus lacepedii
TTTTTACGGGTTACGGGTTTATTGCTCATGAATATCTTGACGTAGCCTTCTTTCTCCGCAGATCTGACCTGTAACTTGCCCTGGCATCGTCGCCTGCTTGTTTCCATGGCGATGCATCAATCCAGTGCCACACTGCGGGTTCTAGGACAATAACATCTTATAAACAAGCATAATTAAATACATAATTCAGCTTTAAAGGATCGTGAAATGTTAAGTTGAACAACCAGAAACACTTTTTTTTTTTGCCCTTCTGTGATCTAAAAAAAATACCAGACTAAAACCGAATAGAAAATAGAAAACTAAAGGCACTGCACCTGATTTTTATAACATTTACACTGGAAAAAACAATATCTAGATACGTTAAAATGACTTAAATTAAGAACATTTCACTTTATTTGAGTTGATTCAACTTGACAGGTAAAATGATCTCCCTTTGGAATGAGTGTTTTTCTCTTAATTCAAGCAACATTCGATTCTGTTTCTTATTTTAAGTGCAAAAAGTTGTTGTTTTTCTTATTTTAAATGTAGCAAGATGTATTTTCATAGTTTAAGTACAAAAAGTCCACTGGCAGATCATTTTACTTTTCAATTGAAATTGACCCAAATCTTGGTAAAACTTTCTTAATTCCAGTCATCTTAACTTGATTAGATTAGATTTTTGTCGTGTAAAAACGTGAAAAACAAAACCAGCTCATTTGAAACAGTTTGCAGGTTATTCCTCACTTATTTTTTTTGCAATCCGAGCATCTTAATCATCCACTATGATGAGTTTAAAAGCACTTTTCACAACTCTTAACCAGCGTGGATTCATAGAAAAGTGGACAATAAAACGCTTTAGACCTCGAGCGCTGCTTGTACGATATTTCAGTACTGGGGCGAGACGAGTTTGGCTCAAATACACGTGGGGAAAAAAACTCGTACGGACGCTTTAAACTACTGAAATCCTGTGTAAATGATTAGCAGCAAAGGTGCCACCGGCCTGCAGCCAGGTTTGTAACTGTGAGCTGTTGGACACGACTCGGAACAAGAAGCTACAGCGATAGGAAGGAGTTTACAAGAGACAGTGACAAATGTGTTTTTCCTCCCGCTGAAACAGACAGGGCGCAGCAGAGAGGATAGTACCGGAGCAGAGGAGGGACTCTGCCCGGACAGGTGACTCATGTGAACAGCCTCGGGGGAGCGAAAAAACCAGCCCACGCACTGAGAGGAGAGACTATAGAACCTAAACGGATGTGAGGAGACTGGGGACAGGAGGAGACTATAGGTCCAAGTGGTGTTGTCATGATGCTGGAATCTCAAACTCCATTTTGATACCAAAAACTAGACTTGATACGCAATACTAGAAGTGTAACGATATCCAAGTTTCATGGTACGATATTTATTGTGAAGAAACTCATGGCAGAATACGTGAAAATCATTTTAAAGGGCCACTGTTATGCTATTTTCTGATCTGTTATAATGTTTCCTCGTCAAAAACATACCCGGAATTGTACAGACTAATAATAAATCATTCGTTAAACGTGTGAATGAAAAACAAAAAAAACTTCTAGCTCAAGCAGTTTGTTTCTGTTGAACAAAAGTCAGTACAAATCTTTGTCAGAGTCGCTACATTTGAAGCTTTTTTTTTAGATCTCAGAATCAAAATACTTTTACTTTTTGCTCTTTCAGGTAGGGGTGTAACGATATCCAAGTCTCACGATACGATATCGTCACGGTCTGAACCTCACGGTACGATATTTCGTGCGATATCCTGGGAAACCTCACGATATTACAATAGTCATTTGGTACAATATTTATTCTCATTAGGGATGGAACGAAATCCAAATCTCTCTGTGCGATATTTTCACCATAAACATCTCACCGAACCAGATTTATTGCAATATTTTGCCTGTGAATCTGCGACCTTTTCCTCTAAAAACGCCTTGACGAGACTTAATCCAAAGAATAAAGATTTCAAAGTGCTTAGAACAGTTATTTCTTCATGTCGTCTGCACTGAAACGGAGCAAAGGATCATGGTCTATGTAGTTCCTTCTGTTTAATTTGTCAAAACAGCATTATTTGGTTAAATAACGTCACCTAAATAAAGAGCGACGAACCAATAACCGAGAACGTAACGCAACCCCGGGTTAAAATACTCCGAACGCGTCACTGAAGATCACGAGCTACAGAACCACAAGCAACAAGCTGAACAGAAGAGTAAAATCGAGTAGTTTGATTCATGCCGTTATGTTGTTTTTTTAACGTTGGTTAAAAGCGACACATTTCATGCTGAGGTTATGGGGAAGAGTCTCTACTCCCCCATATTCCTTTGTTTGAGAAATAAGTGAACACAATTTAAAGAATTTTGTTTTCTTTGCCAGTAGATCTAAGAAATAGGTATTAAATCTTTCTATAAATGGTCTTAAAAAGTCTTGAATTTAACTTGAAGAACCCTGTAACAGCCTCTAACATCGCTCACATTGTACAAAATAAACATATTTTCAAATAAACTATTTTCCTGACAAAATAGCAACTTCACGTGTTCAAAAAAACAACTACAAAAGCCTTAAATGTCCAAAATTCGAAGTCACTTAACTACAATCAGGGCCAATTCGCCGCCATTACAGCAATTTTAGAGGTTTAAAAATTATAGCATTTCACAAACAACAGTAAGTAAGTGATGAAGTAAACACTGCTCCGATTCTCAAGCGGCGGCCGTGCTCATGTCAGCCTTTCTCGGCTCTGAGGTTACGCTGACAGAGCAGATGAAGCCACTTTTGTTGACGGCTTGGGCGAGCTGGAGATGAATATTTCAGTGTAGCGCAAAATGTGGGTTTGCTAAACAATTTGGGGCTCTTTCTGATCTGAGAGATGGGTGCACCTGTCAGGGTGAGTGGCATGTTGCGCACCAAAATGTTCTCGTGCTGCGCCTGTGAGAGAGATGTCAGGTCGGGAAAAGTGGCACAAATTTATTCGGTTCGTGAAATTATCTGGTATAAAAAGGCGCCGTGTTGAAAAGTACTCCGCGTCTACTCTGCGTGTCAAAACGATCACGGTCCAGACGAGTTTGGCAGTGTCCTTTTTACGGTTTTGTACCCCGTGTCCTTACTTTGTATCTTACAGTGCGTCAATGTCATTCTAATAGGTGAATTGAGTCGTTTTAACTTGGATTACGTCACTGCATGCTGTCTATCGCTAATAATACAGTCTTTTCTCGTTACCGCGGAAGTAAGCGACGCCTGAGGACTCGCATGTGTATGTTAAATATGTACTAAAGAGTTTATGAAGTCTACGGACGAGATAGACGCATTTAAATACGTATTTCCTCGTCCTGCAGTGTGAAAATCAGGCGCACCAGCTTTAAATGGGCTGTTATTGCTTTGCCTGGAATGTTCCGTGGTATGACATTAAATACATCCGTCTAGCATTCAGGGTTCCCACTCTTTTTTTCAAACTTTTCCATGACTTTACGGCACCTGCATGTGTAGAATTGAGCA
Organism: Odontamblyopus lacepedii; assembly: GCA_034769755.1. Taxonomy (NCBI): domain Eukaryota; kingdom Metazoa; phylum Chordata; class Actinopteri; order Gobiiformes; family Gobiidae; genus Odontamblyopus; species Odontamblyopus lacepedii. The sequence goes on from CM068363.1 coordinate 30,729,456, forward strand.
CTTTTAGGGCTAAATATGAAATGTGAACCCTTTCCATTCACCTTATAGTTTGCTGTTATAACCTCTGTAAAGTTGCCCCATCAAACTCAAACCTACACGAAAACTGTCAAAATGTCAATCATTTGTGCTGCAAAAAGTTTTATTTGTGCTGCTTTTTGGAGAAATTAGAGAAATTAACGATTCTTTTACAGGTCAAATTGGGGTCAGCCCCACAGGAAGCTTCAAAATGCTCGAAAACGCCCAAAATGGAGTCAAACGATTCTGGTTTTTCCATATATTTGCAGTTTTATTTTCAGCCGCTGACGTCGTCCAGAACCTCAGAATGTGAAACAGCCTCAAAACAGGCAAAAAATTATAGAAAACATTTGTGTTTAGGTTGTGCTGTTTTGTGCTGTGACAGTTTTCATTTGTGCGAGTTTATTTCTAAAATTATTCATTATTATTTCTGCGGTAATTATAGGACGTCATTTCTGCTCAACTGACGGCGGCGACTTTAGCAAAACGAGTGGAGATAAATGATCTCAGGCTGTGGAAAAGTCTGTATTATTATATAAAATATGAATCAAAAGCAAATTACTAAAGACTGAAACAGACTTTTCTGCAGCCTGAGATCGTTTATCGACACCAGTTTTGCGGAGTTTTGCTGAAGTCGCCGCCATCAGATGAGCGGAAATGACTTCCTATAATTACCGCAGAAATAATAATGAATAATTTTAGAAATAAACTCACAAATGAATCAGTGCATTTATTGTCGTCTCTTTTTTTACTTGTTCTTGTCCGTTGGAACTGCTAAATGCTCTTGATGTAAGTTTAATATTGACTATTTATTATAGTTTTTATCTCTCTTGGTCACTGGGCTTCAAGGAACACATTTCGTTCTGTCATGTGTTTCTTTCGCTTCGATGACAAATAAAGAACCTTGAACCTTGAAAAGACCTTATTGTGTTTGTCCTGCTGGAGCGGCTGCTGCAGACGCTCAGAAATAATCATCACAGCCTCATGAGAACTTAACTGAGCGCTGTAGGTGCGTGAAAGAGGCACTAAAATTCCATGACCTTTCCAAAACTTTCATTGAATTCACACAATTCCATGACCCTTCCAGTCCTGGGAAATGACAATTTCCGTGGAAACCCTGAGTATTTATTAATTACGGGTGTTTCTATTGCTCAAAAATGCAATAATTCCTCCTCCTCTCCACGGATCTGAACTGTAATGTCGTGTAGAGCTGAAACCTGCTTGTCTCTTTTTAATTTTATGATGATTCTTTATGTTTTGATTTGTTTGTCTTGTGATTTTAATGTATTTCTTATTCTGTAAAGCACTTTGAATTACGAATTGTGCTGTACAAATAAACTTGCCGTGTCTCTCTCGTGATACGCATGTTTAATCTATATCGTGGAACGTTCTAGACAAACCAGCATTTCCATGGAGGTGGTGGATCCTCTGCTAGAAATATACGAAGTGCCCCAAACGAAATGGAAAACCAACAGTCTTCCAACGTATAAAAAAGCATCGCAAAACATCCCTACGTAGAAGAAGTAACCCTTAAAAAAAATCTCTCTCTCTCGCGGACAGTTCCTCTCGACACGAGTCTTTCCGCTCTCCGGGCCTCTTCAGCTAAGTGCTATTAATGGACAGTCGACTTCACCCTTCTTCTCCGTTAGGGTTCACCGGGGGAGCAATCAAAAGCATCATGGGAAATCCCGCCGAAGTCAGGAGCCATTTGGACTCCATTATTCGCCATAAAGAGTCGCGGGGGTCAGTGGGCACCCCTGTCGCGTCCCCTCTCCACGTGTGATTAAGACGGTGAAAAAGGAAAACGTAATTAGAAAAGAGCTCGGAGATGAACGGTGGAAAACAGAATGACGTGATGGCTCGAGTTACTGTTTTAATGATTTTTAAAGTGTTATCGTCTAAATACTGATGTCATACGATTGCCTGGAAAGTCGATATTGATTGTTCTGTAATTACAGTACATAAAGTACAGTAAAATAATTAAATTTTGTTGACATATTTAGCTAATGTGGAGCTTTTTAAATACAGGTTACTTGAAATTGGGCTAATGTTCAATGCAAGAACTACAAACATTTTAGAAATATTGTGGTTATTTAGTAATTTTAGCAGAGGGAATTGACTAGTACTTCCAAATCAAATTGTCTACAAGTTTGTAATTGGGTTCAAAATCAAGACAAATCAATTATTAGGGCTTAATTTAATCGTTTTACCTGCCTTTTTTGTCTCCATGGAGTTGATTTACGTGAAAAATTCTACAGTATGGCATTAAACGTATCGAGAAACGTTTTTTTTCTTTTGTTTACAATGCCTATGGGGCATGCATATGATTTTTATTTCTCTCTTGGCACAAACTCGAAACAAAAACAACTCAAATCAACCAAATATGTAAAAATAATTAAGCAATCCCATTTTTTGCATAAAATCACCTTGAATAGAGTGAATATGCTATAATTAAGTTAAAATCCATATGGTGGAATAGTTCAGGAAAAGAAATACGCACATCTCCATGGAAAAATTTGCATAACAGAGATAATTAAATGTTCTTGATAAGTTAACAATGTTCTAAAATGGGTTAACGAATCAATTTTTGGTCATATCAGAGGTATAAATACATTACATACATAAATACATGTTCTTTATAGTAATATGGTTAGTTATACAGTAAATATCCTTGTAAATGAACACGATACACGACCCTAAACCCCAGACTTTTGCTCCACGTTGACCTTCACATTGTAACCCCGCTTCGTCTTTCCGACCACATCTCCCTTATCGCCGCCTTCCCGATGCCGTTAGCGTGCGATGCGGTCTCTCGGTCTTCGCCGGGGCCCATCCACAACATGTCATCCCTGAATTGTTTCCGTGGCGCTCGGAGATTGGAGTCCTGACCCGTCTCCTCCTGCGCTATCTCTATCTCCTCTTCCGCCGCTGACAGCCCCTGATGAACGCCTTCCAAGTCCTCCTCCTGCTCCCTTACCTCCTTCCCTTTCAACCCCGGTTTGTTTTCAGCCGCGTCTTGACACGTGGAGGAGGCGTAGCGGGGTTTTCAGCGTGTGCAGGACGGAGCTGAAAGGGTTGGCGGCCTCGGGTTTGCGCGGTGGACGGGTGATGGACTATGCTATCAGGGCTACGGTTGTTATGTTGTTGCGGAGAGGTTAGGTTACTGTGTCGGCGTGATGGGCAGTCATGTCCAACCGCCTGACAACACGCGGTCAAAGAAAACAGTAAAGGGGAGAGTCTATCTGGTATATATGAGAAAATACGTCAGGGATAGATGTCGTACGCTGGTCCTGATGGTATACATGGACCGTATTGGAAAAACTGCAAGCGGAATCTCGTCTGTTTACCTTAGTCCGCCCCAACTTTGGCATCTAAATGTGACTAAACTGCGCGTTTGTTGTGGCGGCACTTCAGCAAGAATCAGATTTATTTCAATGGAGGATTTGAGAAAAGTTTTGCAGCAAAAATATGATATAAAGTAGGTCAATTTAACAAAAATGTTCAATATAAAAGGCCTCTGATTCTCCTGGAGGCTTTAAAACAGCTCTGTAGTCTGTGTAGAACTTATGTGCTTTCAAGATCAAGAAAGGGTAAAATAAAATAACCTGAACGACGATAGTAGAACTACAGAAGACGACATAGAATATACAGAAATTTATGGTTAATTCTGTCCCAGAGAAGTTTCTCAGTTTCATTTTGTCATGTTTTCTAAGTATTTCTTATATTATATCAGATTATATTAAAATATTATGAGAAACGCATTGTTAAATTTACTTTTTCCAGTTTCCCAGATTTCCTACTGCAGGTGTGAGCAGGTCTCAGGTCTACATCAGACCCAGGACCAGACGATCGCATCAGTTTAATATCATACTAAGTTATGCAACTGGAACACTAAACTACTATGGATTATAGGAGTGTTACGATATCCAAGTGTCACAACATGATATTGTCACAGTGCGATATTTATTGCGATATCGTGGGGAGGCTCACAATATTACGATATTCTGCATAATAACAAGACTGACTTTGTAAAATGCTTTGACCAGTCATTTGGTGCAACGTTTATTGTCAATTGGGAATGGAGCGATATCCAAATCTCTCTGTACGATATTTTCACCATAAACATCTCACAGTACCAGATTTATTGCAATATTTTGGGTCACAAAACTGTGAATCTGCTCCTTTTTCCTCTAAAAACACCTTCACAAGACTTAATCCAAAGAATGAAGATGTAAAAGTGCTTAGAACAGTTATTTCTTCATGTCGTCTGCACTGAAACGGAGCAAAGGATCATGGTCTATGTAGTTCCCTCTGTTTTTTTTTAGCTATTTCTGCATCAGAACTGTTCATTTAAGCAAAGAGACTTGGGATTCGATATATTGTGATGGTCCACGATATTATTGTGAGACCTTTGACGATACGATATCACCAGATTTACGTTATTGTTGTTGTTTCTTCTGATTATCAGAGGGAATTTCTCCAGCTTCTCTGGTGGGACAAAGTGTATTATGCTGGTAACTTCCATCCTATCGCATCACAGTGCACCTCGCCGATATGTTGCACCACTTTCTTTTATGATGCAACCTGTACCACCTTATCCACCCTCCACTTCCCTCCATGGTCTGAGGACAGCGCCCTGCAAGAGAAAAAGAAGGAGATAGAAAAAGAGTGTGCAAATATCCTAATCTAGGGCACCCGCTGCATTCCATTAGCCAGGCCTGCCAACCTTATCCACTGATCTGCACGGATTTTGGGGAGACTTTCTAACTTTATATTTAGAGAAGTTTTTTTTTCTTTTTTTTTCCTGTTTTCTTTTTTCCGCTGGAGTGGGGCTTCAGTGATCTGACAGATAAAAATAAAGATGAAAGCGGAGAGCGTTAAAGGCACAATAAGCGTGACGGCGAGTTATGGCGAGAGAAGAAAATATGGATTCAAAATTGTCCTCTCAAGGTCGCGGGATTGTGTTTAAAGATTTCGGCGCGGAGGGATTTCAAAGGATCAGCGGGGAGGTCGGCAGATGAGTGTGCAAAAAATGAATAAAGTAATACGCACAGCGAGGGGCAGTTTTGCATCTCTGGACATCTCCTCTCGCCTTTTTTTTTGGGTAAATAAAAGATCAGACTGTCAAAATGTCGGCTGCACCCCTCCGCGCTGTGGTAAGCATTAGGCTCACGTGGCGTGGGCGAAATGGGAAGAGGAGAAGGGCGGTAATACTCGGCCTCATGCTATTTTGGGTTTGCATAACTTCGTTTTTAGACTCTCCTTACTGTTCGTGGCTTACCTGATTCCATCGTCATGCACACAATATTTCTCTAATGTGTTTTTCTTAACAATATCCGCAAAGGGTGGCCAGATTTTCCAAACCAAAAACTGGGACGGACCAGTTTGGGGAGGTTGGTAATAATAAAATTGCGAATCGAGCGCGTAATTAAGGAAAACTGTTACGCAGAGACCATTCACGAGGGACATGTGAGTCAGTTTAGTCACATTTTCTTTGTGTTTTGGTCGTTTTTAAGCAGATTTTTTTGTATTTTACCTAAACAAGTGACAGTTTATGCCTCTCTTTATTGTTAGCAGGGGTCAAACTGGTCAAAAATAGCGACATTTCGTGTATAAAACTGGGACAAATCACTGGTTTTGGGTAAATCTGCTGGGACAGGGGGACACAGGGCTCAAAACTGGGACTGTCCCGGGTAAATTGGTATGTCTGGTCACCCGATATTAGCATGAAGTGGAACTAAACGTTAAATCCACTCTATATATATACTGTATATTGTTATAATAGTATTATCGACTGTTCATTGTCATTATTTGTCCATTTTAGTGTAAGCAAACAAGGTCAGTTTGCAGATTTCTGGTCAAAAACGCCTAAATCTAAATTTGCGTTGCCTTCAGTGTTACTGCTCCAGGTCCCAGATACAGAGCAAAAAGTGGAGTGTTAAAATGGACTCTCACGGAAACAATTTTAACATTTTCTCAGGGTTTATTTGAGTCCAATCTGTTCTAGAGTTAATTCAACACTTTTGGAAACGTTAATGAAGCAACACTGGACCAAAGTTCCTGTTTAACCCCGAAATCAAGAGTTATATTAACGTTCTGAGAGTAAACGGATAAAACTTTGTAGGGTTATCCTGATTTAACTAAAGAACCGTCAGAGGTGTTTTATTTTTACACTTTATTTGAGTCAATTTAAGATGAAATTATGCACAAAACTGGCTCAAACTGGTCTTCTCTGGCGGGAGTTTGAAGTGGTGGATGGTAGGTGAGCTTCAACCATATCAGCTCTGGCAAATAACCCCTATTCGAACCCTCATTTAACTTTCAAATCGTTAAAATAACACTTTTTGTGTTAAAAACAACTCTGAAATATTTTATCCTGAAATTTTAACCCTCCAGTTTTTGCTGTGTAGTTAGTAATTTCCAGATTCAGTTAGTTGTAAAAAAAAAAAAAAAAAATAGCCATGTCACAGGGAATAATCTCAAGACTCACCGGTTTAGCTTCACTTTGTGTGAAAAGAGCTCTATAAATAAAGTTTGATTGATTGAATTATTATTTTTATCATTTTTATTTTTAAATTTGTGTGTAAAATGCAGTCTCTTCTTGCTGTAGCAGATGAATTAGCAGGTCTAAAACTGTAACTGTAACAGGATAAACTCCGGGTCCATCGTGTTTCCCTTCACTACAACAACAAACGCACTTGAACACAACACGCTCGTCTTTTCTGCTTCACAAGTGGAAAGAATCGTCTCTCCCACGGCACGTGAAGGCAGCATTAGTCCTCGAGGTGTTGCCCTGTTCAGCAGCTCTGCAGAAATGTGTTTGTGAGAGGAGTTTAGGTGTTTAGTCGCACTATGCAACTTTCTGGAGGCGGCAAATCACCTGCGCGAGTCCACAGAAACACAAAGTTAAAACAATATTTCAGAACATTTCCCGCGGAGAGTCGGAGTTTCGCGCCGTACTGTGAAAGATTATAGCCAAAAGAACAACACGTTCATGGAAACACGCGGGAGGAAGCCCTCCTCCAGCCCACAGAGGAATCAGGTTTGTGGAGATGCGAGCCCACTCACTGTAAGAACGCAGATTTTTTTTTGGACATTTTTCGGTGCGATAAACACAACCCAAACCAAAAAAAAGCAGGATTTTCAGCGAAAGCATTTCTCCTTTTATGGGCATCACATTGACGAACTTTTAATAATTCTAAATATATCGATTTTGTTTTTAAAGATTATTTGATACCCATTGATTGATGCTACAGGGTCAGGTTCACTCAGTGGATTTACCTTATAACAGCAACGTCTTTATTAGCCTTAAGAAAAGAGAAAGAAACGGCAAGAGGAAGATTTCAAAGGAGAATGTTCCGCAATCGGGCATTAAACATACAGTGTCTGCCTCGTGTTTGTTCAGTTGCAGGTTTTTATGTAGCTCAAAAACACCTTAAAAAACACAAATTCTTTCACTGTAAACCTGAACAATTAAGCAGTAATCAAAAAAAAAAAGTAGGAAAATGTTTATAGCCGTGCTGTTTTTAATTATTGTAAAATTAAAAAAATGAGGATCACAAAATTTTTTAAATTAAATTTAGTATTTAATTAAAAAATAATAATTATACATTCTTTAAAATATTTTATTAAGATTTTTTTAATTATTATTAATTGATATAAAGTTTTTAGGTGATATTTGACTTACATATACAGTATTTTTTTTATTAATTAAGTAATTAAAAAAGTAGGATTACAAAAATTTACCTAATTTTTTTTAATTTTATTTTACTTTAATAAAAAAATGTTCTAACAAATATTCATTTACTAAGCTTAATAAAAAGTGAAAAAAACATTTTAAATTCCAGCATTTTTATTCATTGCTAAGTGGTCTTTTTTATTTTACTTTAATAAAAACAATGTTCTAACAAATATTCATTTACTAAGCTTAATAAAAAGTGAGAAACATTTTAAATTTCAATGTTTTTATTCATTGATAACATGTCTTTTTTATTTTACTTTAATTAATAAAAAAATAGTTCTAACAAATATTAATTTACTACGCTTAATAAAAAGTGAAAAAAAACATTTTAGATTCCAGTGTTTTTATTCACTGGCCTTGATACCCGATGACTGAATCCCGTTTTTCGAGCTTCGTCAGCCTCGGCGTTCCCTTGTCTCCATCCCTTCGTCTCCGTGACCCGTTCTCCGTGCGCTCCCTGGCCTCCTCCCTCCTCCCCCGCTCAGATCCCTCCGTCCTAAAGTGGAAAATCTCCCCTGCATCGTCCTGCTCGCGGCTAATCTCAGCCTCTCACCGCCTCTCTCCGAATTAGCCATCCTCATTATCGCATCCTCACAGAAACTCCTCTCCCCCCCTCTCCCCGAGACGCTTCCCCCTCTCCATCCACTCCTCCTCCTTCTTCTCCTTCTCTCTTTTTCTGAAACTAGGACAAGGGAAAGTGGGGATGAGAAGGAAGCGTTTTGGAGTTTTTCGGCTTAAGTTGAACAACAAGTAAATGTAAGCAGCTGTAGGAGCGGCCGCGGGGTTAAGACCGCGACGTTTGTGAAATGATGATTTTGTTTCAGCGCCGCGATGGAAGGAGGAGGGGAGGAGGGGGAGGGGGGGGGGGGGGGGATAAGGTGGTCATTACATAAGCAAAACATGGCAGGGGTTGGGGTGTGGAAAATCGCTCTGTGCTGCGGAGACGGGTTGAAAATCTGGTCCATCTGAGTCATACATATGGGGGATCTGGTACGTTGGATGACGGTTTGAACATTTCAACACTAAGGAATAGATTCAATACTCCGATACTCTTTCTTTAGACAATAACAACATTAAATCATCGTATTTTCTTTTCTTTTCCCATGTTGTCTTGTATCTGTGGAGTCCCTCTGTGATCCAGCTTCAGGAAAGCTTCATTTCTCTTGACTTTTTAGTATCGATACCTTCCCAAACGAGTATCCAGCTTCGAAACTACGCAGATACCAGTGATGCTTCTCTGTATTTTTTGTACAGAGATACTGTCTGGTCCCCACGCCCTCTGTTGCACCTTGAGCCAGGACCAAACGTGATCGCCCCCATCAGATTTGTTTATTTCATTCGCCCTATTCGCACGGGACAAATACAACCGGGGGGGACGTCTGGTAATTTGCAAATGGCCGCCCCACCTCTGAGTTACTAGCAGCACATTCGCAAGGGATGAGCGAAGTTCGTAGATTCCTCTATTTTGCTGACATTACGACTGGATATTGAAAGAGAAAAGAACGCGGAAGAGAAAAGAAAGCGATAGAAAAGGCGCAATTACAACAACAAACTGAGATTCAGATTCGCACGGGACTAGTAGTATCATCGGACGTCCGTGTTTTTGGCGAAATATAGTAGGTCCTCCTGTGGGCTCACCACCTGCAGAGGGGTTCATAGGGGGGGTCAGGTGCTATGAGTATTGGGCAGCAAGCTGCCCCCGTGACCCAGCTGGATTAAGCGGGAGAAGATGGATGGATAGTAGGTCATTTGTCGCATTCGCACGGTTTTAAGATCTTGGGCAGCTTCCACAATTATTACAAATCACCAAAGGTCCACAGGTAAAACTAATCCGGATCAAATTTGGAGTATTGACACATTTAAAACCAAGGAACTCTTTGGTCACTTATCATTTTGGATAAAATTACGTTTCTGTCGCCAGAGCTCAATGCTTCCCTCATTGATTCTGCAGAAATCTGTGACATTTTTCAGCCCAAAGTGATTTTTTCCCCCCTTTTTTCCCTTGTAAGCAGCTATATTTGTTTTGATACAGACAAACCATGTCCGTGATTGGCTAATCCACCCGTCAGTCACGCAGATTCAACCATGATCGTCCAGTCAGATTTGTTTATTTCAGTGACACATGTGGAACGAAGGAGCTCGTTGGTCTCCTTCTATTTACAACAAATGAAATTCTACTTTCTTCACCTCAGACTAAAGTAGAGTTTAGGGCTTTACTCCCTGATTAGGCCAAAATCCGCTCTGTCTTTCAGCCATATTTGATTTGGCTCGAATGGACTGTACGTGTCTCCGATTGGATAATCCACCCGTCAGTCCCATTCTTCAGAACTCTGGGAGGTTCAGCAGTCATCAGGCTCTTTGTAAAGTGTTATAGAAGTGTGTGCTCTGGATCTTAGGCCACCTCAAACTGGACTTTTTAGCAGACTTGTCCCTCAGTACGACGAGCAGAAGCAGGAGCAGAAACAAGAGCAGAAACAAGAGCAGAAACAAGAGCAGGATCAGAAGCAGAAACAGGAACAGAAGTAGAAGTAGAAGCAGGAGCAGGAGGAGAAGCAGGAGCAGAAACAGAAGCAAGAGCAGAAACAGAAGCAGAAACAGGAGCAGAAATAGAAGCAGGAGCAGAAACAGGAGCAGAAGCAGGAGCAGAAGTAGAAGCAGAAACAGAAGCAGATACAAGATCAGAAGTAGAAGCAGGAGTAGAAATAGAAGCAGAAGTAGAAGCAGGAGCAGAAGTAGAAGTAGAAGCAGAAGTAGGAGCAGGAGCAGGAGTAGAAACAGAAGTAGAAGTAGGAGCAGAAGTAGGAGCAGGAGCAGAAGTAGAAGCAGGAGTAGAAATAGAAGCAGAAGTAGAAGCAGGAGCAGAAGTAGAAGCAGAAGCAGGAGCAGAAGTAGGAGCAGGAGTAGAAATAGAAGTAGAAGCAGGAGCAGAAGTAGAACTAGGAGCAGAAGTAGAAGCAGAAGTAGAAGCAGAAGTAGAAGTAGGAGCAGGAGGAGAAGCAGGGCAGATAGTATGCAGAAGCAGATAGAAGTAGACATAGCTATGACAGGAGTAGAAACAAAGTAGCAGAAGCAGATAGCCATAGCAGAAGATAGAATAGCAGCAGATAAGCAGTAGAAGTAGCAGCAGGAATAGCTATAGTGAGATAGCATAGCATAGCAGAGTAGACATAGTAGAAGTGAAGTAGAAGCAGAAGTGAGTATAGCAGGGCAGATAGTGAGAAGTAGAAGCAGAGTAGAGCTATAGCAGAGTAGAAGTAGAAGCAGAAGTAGAAGTAGGAGCAAGCAGAAGTAGAATAGCAGAGAGGAAGTATAGAAGTAGAAGTAGGAGCAGAAGCAGAAGTAGAAGTAGAAGCAGGAGTAGAAGTAGGAGCAGAAGTAGAAGTAGGAGCAGAAGTAGAAGTAGCAGTAGGAGCAGAAGCAGAAGTAGAAGCAGAAGTAGAAGTAGAAGCAGAAGCAGTGCCGTCCCACCCCGACTGTCCTCAGAGCTGTGGCGTATTAATTAAACCTAAATTAAAGGTTGCAGATGAGTTCGGGGGGCGACGCTTCACTGAGCACAACTGTGGAGAAGGAAGAGCCAGCGGAGCCCACGGCGACGGGCTTTAATCCTCCGGAACATTCTGCAGTGGGGAATGACACTGAAGGTGAAACGGTGACGCCAAAGCTTCAGGTTCACTCAGTTTGTTTAAGTTACAACAGCTAAAGAAACAGCAAGAGATTTCGAAGGAGGAGAGACGGCTACTTGTTCGTCTTGGAGAATGTTCCGCAATAGGGCATTAAACATATCATATTATTGTATTAGTTCAGCTGCAGGTGTTTTGTAGCTCAAAAATCCATTGAAAAACACAAATTCTTACACTGGAAACCCGAATAATTAAGCAGTAATCAAAAAAACGTAGCTAAATGGTGACCTAACTTTTGTTTAAGTTTATATTATAATATTGTTTTTAATTAATGTCAATAAAAAAATAAGTATCACACAAAATTTAAGGTTCTTTTTTTTTATTTAATTGATATTTTAGGTGATACTTGCACATATTTTTATTTATTAAGTCATTTAAAAAAGTAGGATTGCAAAACTTAAACAAAAAAAGCTAAAATTTACCTACATTTTTTCAAATTTTACTCAAATAAAAAAAAATTCTAACAAACATGCGTTTACTACGCTTAAGAAATAGTGAAAAACATTTTACATTTCCATGTTTTTATTCAGTGCTCACAGGTCTTATAGGAATAAAGGAGTAAAGGGGCACAAACACTTTTCTTTCACGTCTTTACCCAGCGCAGGCTCGCTTCTCCATAGATCTGACCAGTAACTTGTGTCGCTGTGTTCAGAGGTGCAATCTCAATGCTGCTCTAGTTTTTCTATTGTACTTTTGAGCAAGACGCGTATGAATGTTTATGTCACGTGCCGCTGACTAAGATAAAACGCAACATTTACCTGAATAACTTGGTATTTTTCAGAGTATTTTTTCTAACAGCAAACTTTACTTTACTCCTACTTGACAAATATTTGTATTGAAGTAACAGTATTCTTGAGTAAAAGTTGTGGTTTCTAAAGTCTAAAGTGACAAAAGCCGAGTTTCAGACGACTTCGCAACTTTCTATAGTCCAGTAATATTTAATACAGATGAGCGCGGTCAAATTTAATCGTGTTTAATGGTGTAAATTTCAGATTTTTGTTGTAATAAAGCGAGTCCATGAGTCTAGCCACTAACAGAAGAGACCAGATTCAACATTTTTGGAAATTTCACAGCAAAATACAAGATAAACTATAAGGAAAACGTTTCTTGTGGCTCCTTCAGGTCTGATTTAGTCAAATTTTTGTGTCTATCCTGTGAAAATGCTTTAAAATTTTGTGATATTTGCATTATTTTTTTATTATATTGTCCTTCCAATTGCGTTACCTTTAAATTCTATAGCACCTGGCGCCCTGTTCACTACCTAATTTGTACTTCTACTTGAGTAATATTGTTTCTGAAGTAGCTTTTTTCATACTTTAGTACAACTTTTTTCTTCTGTGCCACGTTTGTACCCGAATATACTGAATAAAACGAAACAGAAGTGTGTTTCGAACGTACGCTCACCTCACCCGGCCTCGCCATAAGCTCCTTTTTCACTGTCTATTTCCACAAGCTTGTTTACTGTTTACAGGGACAGGACGGGGCAGGGACAGGGCAGGTGCAGACGGGAGCGCCCGTGCGATATAAAGCAGGACTAAAAGGTTCACGGGTGATGTAAACACTTGTACGATGGACGATTCTGCCCAAGCAAAAGGAACTGGTGTAATTATAAGAGGTGAAGGCCTGGAAGTTTGTTTTTTGTTGATTTTTTTTGTTGGTTTATGGGATTTGTTTTGGGGTCGAAGGTAAAACGAATGCATTTTACTTAAAACGACACGAGGACGAGGCAAAAGGTCATGTAATATTCATTTATCTTTATAATTTAAAGGTCCGATATTACGCAAAATGGACTTTTATGGGCTTTAAAGGTGCATTTTGGTTTAGAATCTGCTTGGAAAGTTGCACAATGTGACCTTAAACATCTCTACTTTATATTTATTCAATTACAAGTGGGTTTATAGCTCAAAAACACCTTAAAAAACAAGAATTCTCGTCGCCTCTCCGCAGATCTGACCTGGAACGTGGTCTGGTTGGGTCCCCATGAAGGTAGAAAGGTTTAATACTTTACTGTGAAACATTTCAGACGATGGAGAAAAGCATTTGACGGAACCCTGAACCAGAAAAGTTACGCAATGCACCTTTTAAGCCACGTGTTTTGGTGCATTCACGCGCATTTATTTAGTAATTAAATCTCGAAATGCTCTGTTCCACCTTGTGATGTCACGAAGAGGTGGTTTTCAAGTGAACAGCTCCTTGTACCTTCAGTTTAGTTCAGGGGCGATGGAACCCTTCGCCGGAAAAAGTTACGCCGTGCAGCTTTAAATAAGAGGTGAGGGTTACGAGCTGTTTAAGTGTTACCGGGGCGACGGCAGCTCAGTTCGTCGAGCGTTTGTCCACTGATCTGAAGGTTGGCGGTTCGACTCCCGCGCTCGACATAAACGTCATTGGTTCCAGAAGTTGGCGGCGCGATTTCAGCTCCTGCAGGTGAATGAATTGTCGCGTCGTTGGGCGAGACACTTCACCTGCTTTGGCGTGTGAGCGTAAGTAGGACACGACTTTCGCACCATTCGCACACATTCACACACCAAAGTACGAGGACACTGGGGGCGAAGTGGGTGAAGCGTCTTGCCCAACGACACGGTTCCTATGCTGTGGTCACTGAACAGACTTTTCCATATTCCTGGAACTCTTGCTTTTTTTTTTGCCTTTTTGCGTGACCCTCTGTAGATTATATGAACTGTGAGGCGACTCGAGCTCGAACTAAGAACTTTGGACACGTTGAACTCAACATTACGGAAAGTTCACAATTGTAAGTAATGTAAATAATGTCTGTCTGTTCACTGTAAATAACACCACAACTAAGCTCTACAAACCTGAGTGTTTGTCTCATTAAATTCCCCATTTTCCTCCGTATCTTCTGAACTGGCCTAATACTACGACTACTACTACTACTACTTCTACTGTTACTGCAGCATTGTATATGTTACACAAGTCTCACGATACGATATGGTCACGGTATGAACCTCACGTTATGATATTTATTGCGATATCGTGGGAAAAGCTCACGATATTACGATATTCTACAATGCAGGGGTGTCAAACTCATTTTGGTCCGGGGGCCGTATGCAGCCTACTTTGATCCCAAAAGGGCCGGATCAGAAAACTCAGTTCTCTCTTCAAGTTATTGTATTTTTCTCCGTGTCTCGTAGTGGTGTTTAAGATTATATTCCTCGAGCAACGCCACTTGTTCCAAACACACTGAGCACAGATTTCCCATTCACCTCTGTCAACAAATAAGAATTAGACTATTTTTCTTGGGAAATCCTGAACTCAGCATCTGCTTTTCTCATTTTTTGACATTTTGCTGATGAGGGTCACGGTCGACAGTCAAAACGATCGTCCTTTAAGAGCGTTTGGAAAGAGGAAAGTCTTCATTTGTGCTGCTCTGGTGGGAGTTGCAACGTACAGAAACACCGGAGACGCTGCTATGCTAAACGGTGCAGAAAATTAACAGAAAAATCTGAAAATTTTAAGTATTTTAATAGAAAAATCAGCCGAGGGCCAGATTAAAGGTCTTGGAGGGCCGGATCTGGCCCCCGGGCCGCATGTTTGACACATGTGTTCTACATAATAAGAAGTCTGACATTCTAAAATGCTTTGACCAGTCATTTGGTACAACATTTATTGTCATTAGGGATGGAACGAAATCCAAATTTTTCGATATTGTGCGATATTTTCACCATAAACATCTCACAGTACCATATTTATTACAATATAAAACTGTGAATCTGCTCCTTTTTCCTCTAAAAATGCCTTCGCAAGATTTAATCCAAAGAATGACGATGTAAAAGTGCTTAGAACAGTTATTTCTTCATGTCGTCTGTGTTGAAACGGAGCAAAGGATCATGGTCTATGTAGTTCCCTCTGTTTTTTTAAGCTATTTCTGCATCAGAACTGTTCATTTAAGCAAAGAGACTTGGGATTCGATATATTGTGATGCTCCACGATATTATTGCGAGACCTCTGACGACACGACATCACCATATTTACGTTATTGTTTCATCCCTAATTGTTTGTATTAATAAAAGTTGCTCGTATCTCGTTTCCTACTTAAACACGTCATCTCCTGTATCGACATTAGCGCCACAGAAATAGAGCTCCCTTGTCACCCAGCGCTAACGTCTCCGCAGCTCTGCACGTGCTCAGATGAGCGTGTGATCGCAGGAAGCAGGTGGTGAGGCTCAGGTGCACCAGGCTCCGGCGGAGGTTCAGGTGCGGGGGGGAGTGTTGATGAGGAGCGGAAGCGTCGCCGCGAACCGCGCTGAAGGAAACAAAATACAAAAGTCAAAGTGCGAGATTTAAGCAAGAATTTTAGGTGCACCAGGCTCCAGCGGAGGTTCAGGTGCGGGGGAGTGTAGGCGCTGTGCTGTTGTTAACAGTGCTGGAAGGTAAGAAAGTGCAAATGTGAATAAAAAGTACAATATTTAAGCACAAATTTGACGTATCTGTACTTTACACATTTTACAGTGGATACTTTTACTACTTTAATTTTTCCTACGTTAGAGCAGGTTTTTGTACTTTCTGCTCCGCTACAGTTTAGATCTGGGCTGACAAGTAAAAAGTATTTTCCTTTGTGGTGTGACTTTATTTATTTTTGTGTTTGTTTCACGTTTAATTTGCGGGAATGTCCCGACTTTGAGCAAACCAAATATACAAAAGTGACTAGAAAAAATAAGAAATAATTTGAATCACTTAAAATCAACTAAATTTACTATTACTATTTGTACTACTACTACTACTACTACTAGTACTACTACTAGTACTACTACTGCTGCTACTACTGCTGCTACTACTACTACTACTACTACTACTAGTACTACTACTGCTGCTACTACTACTACTACTACTACTACTACTACTACTACTACTACTACTACTACTAGTACCACCACTACTGCTACTACTACCACTGCTACTACCATCACTAGTACCACTACTGCTACTACTACTACTGTTGCTACTAGTGCCATTACTACCACCATTACTCTCACTACCATTACCACTGCTGTTACCACGCTGCTGCTACTACTACTACTGGTACTACTACTACTACTACTACTACTACTACTACTACTACTACTATTACTACTACTACTACTGTTACTACCTCTGCTGCTGCTACTACTACTACTGGTACTACTACTACTACTACTACTACTACTACTGCTACTACTACTACTGCTACTACTTCTGTTACTACTACTACTACTACTACTACTGCTATTACTTTTACCACTTCTACTACTGGTACTACTACTATTTTTCTACTACCACTACTGCTACTACTACTGCTGCTGCTACTACTGGTACTACTACTACTACTACTGATACTACTACTACTACTGCTATTACTTTTAACACTTCTACTATTACTACTACTGGTACTACTACTATTTTTCTACCATTACTACTACTATTATGTCTACTACTACTACTGCTGCTACTACTACTACTACTATTATGTCTACTACTACTACTACTGCTGCTGCTGCTACTCCTCCTCCTGTTTCTCCTGTTACTGCAGCAGTGTCTCTGCAGAGTCTGACAGTGTCTGAGTGTTTTCAGTGGTTTCTGTGTGATTGTAAAACTATGAGTGCGATTGGTGTCGGGGTGATTTATGGAGCGACGATATTCTCACTTTGAGGCGATGAAGAGGTAGAAGAAGTGACAGAGGAGAGACGGATGGATTTTCAGACCACCACAACAACAACAACAACAACTCCAGCGCTCAAACATGGGCCCGAATCCGAGAAGAAAAATGGAGAAAGTTTGGCTAAAGTTTGGTCAGAAAAACAGACCATTTTGAGCTTTAAATCATGTTATAATGTTGTTTCCTCCTCAAAAACAGACCTGGAGTTGTGTTTTTTTTTCATTCACGCATTTGAGTAACACTTTATTATCAGTCTGTCTATATCTCCAAAGCTCAAAATGCTCCGTTCCACCTTGTGATGTCATGAAGCGGTAGTTTTTAAGTTGAGAGCTTCCTTTTATGGGGTTCCCACTCTTTTTCGCAGGTTTTTCAATGCCTTTCTCATGGCCTAAAGTGAATTTTCCGTGACTTCCACTTCCATGTGCAGAATTTAGTAAACTTTTAGAGCTAAATATGAAATTGTATTGTTTTTAGTGCTGCCACTAACGACTAATTTTCTAACGATTAATCTCTCGACTAATTTTTCGATTAGTCGACTAATCTAAACGACTAATAAAAAAAAAAGCGGTTCTAACACACACAAGTGTGTGTGTTAGATTTTACCTTGTGTGTGCTGTGCGTGCGAGTTGCAAAGGTTATTGCTGTTATGTCTGTTGTGTGTGCTCATTCAACAATGTTGAACAACGATATGCACACACAATTTAACGAGTTTGCACGAGCAGCATATGCAACGGTATGCTCAATACCTCATGCATCGTGGTCGTGGTCGAGAAAGAGAGAGACCAGCCAGCAGAGTGCGCACGGCAAATACTTCCTCAAGTTTGTTTTCTTTGGCGGTGCCATTATTTACCACTGCTGTTAGCCTTTGGTGAAGCCGAGGTTAGCCACCTCGGCGTCAACCCCGGATGTAGCCGCTGTCAGCAGCACCGGTGTCGGCCTCGGGCGCAGTTGCTGCCCGCGGCACCGTGTCCGCTTCGGTGTAGCCGCTGTTAGCCGCGCCCGGTGTCCGCCTCGGGTGTAGCCGCTGTTAGCTGCGCCGGTGTCCGCCTCGGGTGTAGCCGCTGTTAGCTGCGCCGGTGTCCGCCTCGGGTGTAGCCGCTGCCTGCCGCACCGGTGTCGGCCTCGAGTGTAGTACGACTAGTGGTGTGGAGGGGAAATACCTGATCTCAGGCAAGCAAAAGGTCTCTGGACGAGCCGTTTGAGACCAAAAATAAATAAAGGCGAATATTCGACCAAAAAAATTGTAGTCGACTCATTTTCATAATCGATTACGTCGACAACGTCGAATAATCGCGGCAGCACTAATTGTTTTAAGACGTCCCGATAGAATGCACCACCATCAAATGTGTCGTTCCCACCTTATTTAAAAGAGTTTCTGATTCCATTTAGATCAGCACATAATCTACGCCAACCACTTTTTTAATGTTCCTACTGTCAAAAACAAAATGGCTGCAAATCGTTTAACTTCCAGGCTCCAAATGAACGGAACAACTTCGATCAATCCACATGTTTAAGGCGTCTTCAGATACTTACAAACATCCTGCTGCTGTTTTCGATAATACGTTTTTGTTTTATGCACTTTCTGACTTGCTTTCCTTCAGTAATTTACAGATATCTACGTGGGGATGGTAAATTCAGAGAGAAGTCTGTAGTTCGTAGGATTCTGTATTGAAAAGTGTGAATGTCGACTGTGTGAAGTTTGCCCCCATGAAACGCAAACCTACACAAAAACTATGTCAATCGTTTGTGCTGCAAAAAGTTTCGTTTGTGCGATTCTGGTTCTTCAGATATTTGCAGTTTTATTTTCGGGCGATGACGTCGTCCAGAACCTCAGAATGTGAAACAGCCTCAAAACAGGAAGAAAATTATAGAAAACGTTTGTATTTCGTTTGTGCTGTGACAATTTTCATTTGTGCGAGTTTATTTCTAAAATTATT